>JAJMSP010000195.1:0-56274 GCA_030558495.1 Pichia insulana
GTACAATACTATGTAACCTAAAAAAACGCTTACGTAATTTGGTTGAGATCACGTGATTACTATGCTCATTTGCTGTTTTGTATGGGGGAAAAAAGTGTAACCTTACATAGTAAAAGTCGCATACTATATGGCAATTATTGGCTCATACAAATTTTGGGATGCTGAGCCTCATTTTTGAATTCGCGTCTCACGATGGTGTCTATATTAATACCTTCGGAATAACTTATTTTTCCATTTAAAACAATGTTGTGATCAGAAAGTATATCCAAATTCAACATTATTGCAACACTTAAAGACGGCACACTTTCAGTTATAAGCGACGATATATTAAAGCCCTTTCCATTTTAGTCATAATAGGTTAATAGGACGAACACGAATATTATATCAAACAAAAGCACAAAAAGTTAGGCTATACAAAGAGGAATAAAAAAGATAGTTGTATTATTTTTTCTCTGAGAAGCTTGCAGTTGGTGTTTCGATCACTTCTTCAACTGCAACACCTTCGTTAACTTTCATACTTTTGGACATTCTTGAATTGAACGGAGAAAGATGTGTAAGTGCCTCCTTTAAAGGATGAGGATGTTCTTCATGGAAAATTCTCATTTCTTCATCAACTTCTTCAATATCATCAACATCGTCAAATTCTTGAGGAAGGATAAGATTGATGATAACTCCAATAAAACCTGTTACTGCGAAACCCGTCTCCATGACAAGAACTATTGCGTTAAAGAAACCTTGTAATGCACGATTGTTACCATTGTATGTGAAAACATAATCGAACCAATCTGGAACCAAAACTGCACCAAAACCGAAAAGAAGAGAACAAGTTAAAACAAATCTATCACGTCTGGTGAATGGGATGGATGAAATAATTTTCAAACCTGAAACGGCAACGGAAGTGAATAAGAAAGTGGTCATACCACCTAATACAGGGCTTGGAATTGCAACCAATGCAGCAGCAAATTTAGAGAAGATACCCATAATTAGTAAAAAGAAGCAACACCAATAACCAACAGTACGAGTACCACATTTGGTTAGAGCAATGACACCATTATTTTGTGCAAAAGTTGATAAAGGAGGTAAGGTAAGTAAACCTGCCAAAATACCATTCAAACCATCTGCAAGGACACCACCTTGAATTCTAGAGTCATAAATAGGGCCGTCTATTTCTAATCTTGTAACATCTGAAGTTGCTGTTATATCACCGATAGCTTCCATCATGAGAACAATATAACATGCCAAAAATGGTAATACTAATGGACCATAAACTCTCAATTTAAAAGTATGTACCCATATGAAAGTAGCTGCAGGTGCAGCATCTATTCCTTCATGAGAAAAATAACCACATGCAGCAGCAACAATACAACCAACAAGCAAACCAACAATAACAGCACATGATTTCATTATTGGAGACCCCCATTTCTCTGAAATTATTATAACTACGTAAACAAGGAATCCTAAACCAATATATTGAGCTGATCCCCAAGGATGACCTCTAGCACAAGTACTACCCACACAACTACTACCACCAACAAAATTTTGGAAACCTGATTGAATTAAATTTACACCAATTAGCAAAACGACTGGACCTGTAACAATTGGAGGGAATATTTTTTGTAAAATTTTTGGTGGAAGAAATGATAATGCAACTTCAAGAAGACCACAAACACATGAAGTACCAATAACTGCACCATAACCATCTGGACAAGGTAAGGGTGTACCATCTGGTGCCGAAGGGCAATAACCTGTTTTATACATCATAGGGAAGCCTTTGGAAACGATTGTAATAGTTGCAAATGAGACACCAACTACGGAAAGTAAACCTGTACCAATATAGTAAGGTGTAAAAGGTATTTTAAATCTTGATATTTGAACAGATGAAAGAATTCCTGAAACCATTAAAGAAGCAGAAACAAGATATTGAGTTTGTGTTTCATCTAAATGAGCAAAATTAGAAATTAATATTGGAGGTGTTGATAAACCTGCAAGCATAGATAATGCATGTTGTAAACCTAATAGAAATCCTAGTAATACAGGTATATCATCATTCAAACCAAAAAAAGGTTGTTTTTTCTTTGAAATTTTCATAAATGGTAAAGTAGGTGTGAATAAATAAGCATAATCATAGTCACCAATTAAACCATTCCTGGTTGTGAATTTTTTATAAAAGGCAATACTTCTAGATTTAATATTTCCCAAAACTGAATGTACAGGATTAATCTCTGGTGATTGACTTGGATCCAATGACATAAATGAGGTTTATTAATTATGTAAAGGTAATTTATATTAAATGAAAATGAATGTCAATAAGAAGGGGAATAATGTATTATTTATAAAAAAAAATAAGAGACGAAAAATGAAATAGTTATTGAAAAATTCATCTGATAGGATAAGGGGTTAAAATGATTGTGTAGAAGGAAAGTTAATTAGAAGTGAGTAAGAGTAAATTGATATATAATTGAAATAAGAAGCAGTCAAATCCGAGCAAGTGAAAGGGCCTTATGTGAAAGATAACGCTAATGAGTACTACTGATAACGACGATAGCGACGGTTGCGTGAGGCATCGGCGATTGCAGCGATATCAGTGGTTATAGTGGTTGTATTGTGGGGGAGGCTGTGGGAAAAGGGTGAAGAGAGTAAAGGGAGTGAAGAGGGGGGTAAGGGGGGGGTAGTTGAAGGAGAATTGAGGACGATCTGTGATTCGTTGGCGGGTGCGATAGGCGTTTGTAGAAGGTACGGAGAACGCCGAGCGAGTTTCTGTTGATCGGAGAAGACCGAAGGGATTGTTTGATGGGCGACAAGATATAAGTCGTGTTGCGACAGAAATGCATGTTGTGTATATTGTATGTTGTGTGTCGCTTAAGAACAATAGACTGCTGAGCCGATAATGATATAATCTCAGAGTTGGAGGTAGTCGGCAGCAACAAGCACTTCAAGGGCAAGTTCTGTAGGTAGGGTGAATCGGTCGAGTGCTTCAACCGTTCCTTCATTTGCACAGATAGCATATTCGGCTGTTTTCTCCAACACAACTCCAGAGATAGATGGCAATTGCACCTCATCTCGATTCGATGCAAGAAACTGGTTGTCCAACGATGCACGTATAGTTGCAGAAAGGCATCCAGCACTTCGTGGTATTATGCATCGACTACCATCGCTTGCTATCAATGTGATGTATTCTGACATGTTGTATTGACTTCGATATTCTTCGATTGAAACCAGATTTGTAAAAATTATAGGCTGATCAAACTGTCATTCAGATTCTTCTTGCAAGCTAGACAGAGAGAGATCTCTGACAAATTGATATTAACGCGACAGAGTGTAAAAAATTCATGTATTAGCTTGTGCATGCAAGCATTATTAGTAGTACCATGCGGGCCTACAGGCTAGAAAAAATTCACAAAGATGCACTCAATTGAACATAAACAATTACTCAACAACACCTTATGCAATCGTTGAATTGGGATAATTTGGATGGTGTGTGGTATCGTGTTCGCTTATTTGATGCTACCCCACCATTGCCAAACTTCAATTTTGATCCAGATCATACTACGCTTGGCCCTTTTGGCTATGTTGCAACATTAACTAATAATAAACTCACTTTATTATATGGATCTTCGGAAATCAATATCCCTTGTCAGCACATTTACTCCAGTCAAATTTTGAAAAATGGAAAATTTGTTATTTTGACTAGAAAAGGTTCATATAGAATTTACGATGATCCATACAGTGGATTCAATGAATTCACTCTTTTTACTGATGGTATTCAAACCGCTTCACTTACTGATTCTGGTATAGTAGCAGTATCATTGAATGGAAAACTTGTTTGTTGTCGATACGGTGAGAAACCTCAATTTTCTCATATTGTTCCAGATGCATTGGCTCTTTCCTTCATGGCTTTACCTAACGACAGTTTTATTGTTTATGCAGCAACAACATCAGGTATTTCTGTATTTACAAACGATTCAGTTTCAAACTATTCGCTCACTATTCCCCCAATAAGCATTGAATTATCTCCCAATGGTAAACTTTTAGCTCTGCTTTACACAGATAAACTACAAATATCACCTGTTGGATCTCCTCATTCGCCTCTCATATCGCATACATTAATTCTACAAACACGTCAAATTGCATGGTGTGCTAATGATCTTGTTGGTTTAACAAATGAAAGTGGATTGGATCTGTACGGCCCGAGTGAAACAACATTACATTATGATTTTGTCAATTCCTTAATAAGAACTGAAAATGATGGCTTACTAATAGCATCACCTCAACTTTCACCATCTTTTGTATCTAAAGTACCTGAATCTAATCAAAGAATATTATTATTAGGATCTACTGCTCCGGCTGCTATACTTATGGATGCATTAGAAGCAGCCGATCAAAAACTTCCTAAATCTACTCATCTTCTTTCAATGATAAATGAAAAACTATCGACCGCCACTGATGATTGCATATCTGCTGCTTGTGATGAGTTTGACACAAATTTACAGAAAAAATTGCTCAGAGCTGCCAAACTTGGTATGAATACTTTACCTTACTATGACCCTTCTGACTTTGTGTCCGCATGTGATTTTACGAGAGTCTTATACAATTTAAGAACAGAAGGTTTTGCTATTACTTATTCAGAATTTCTGGATTATTCATTTGATTTTATAATTGATTTGTTACTTTCACAACGGAAACACTATCTTGCATTTCGAATATGTGATTTTTTGAATCAACCAAAATTCAAAGTATTAAATCACTGGGCAGAGTGTAAAATCAAATCACAATTGCCAGATTCACAACTTGATATAATGGAGAAACTTGTTGGTCCTGGGATTGATTGGTTTAGATTAGCTAAAGCCGCGTATACAGAAGGAAGAACGGAATTGTTTGAAAAATTGATAGCTTTGGAACCAAATAGTTTCAAGAAAGTAGCACTATTACATGAGATGGATAACTTGCCAAATATGGTAGCTAACTCAGATCGTGATGGACAGTTAGATTCTATTTTGTTCACACTCTTTAACCTCCCAGAATCACAAGTGGAATTTTTCAAATTGATAAATAACCACCAAAATGTAACTGGTGTTTATAAAGAGTTGTATTCGCCATTGATGGGCAACTTGGAAGATTTTATGTACCAAGATGATGATAAGTTTGGTTTAGCTATAATTAATCAAAGTTCAGCTTTGAATTTCAAACAATTGGATGGCTTGAAAAACATACTCAAAGACGAACTAAAGTTTAAAACCATTAAAAGAGAACTCGAGAATGAAGGCTTGGATGTTTCTAATTTAAACAGCAATATAGATTTACTCAAAATGATTATCAAAAGAAATCTTCCTCGGGCAATCAAGCTTTTCACTGGAATTCTCAGCAAGGAAGAAATTGAAGTCATTGCATTGAATGTATTAGGATCCGAACCTTCAAGGTTTGAGGAACTTTATCAATTTGCAATAAAAAATAATGTTGATTTCAAATCTTACACAAGATGGTTTCTTGAAAGAAACGAAAAAAAGCAGGCAGAAAGGTACTTGAAATTGAGTAATTTTACTAATCGTGAGAAAATCAAAATGTTAATATTATGCGACCTCAAACACGATGCTGCAATTGAAGCTGAAAAAAATGGAGATGTAGAACTACTTCAACAAATTCATTCATCATAATCAATATCTGAATCTGAATCATAACCATTTATGTACCCTTCACGCAATGTTGCAAGTGATTCTTTCAACTCCTCACGTTGATCAGATCGGCAAGATTTTGAGACAAAATCGTACATCTTCTTAAAATCATCTTTTAGCGAGTTCGTAATTGCAAGCGCCGCTTCTTCATCCACGCCAGTTTCAGAAGATTTCACTTTAACGCTAGCTAAAATTTGGACTTCACCCTTTTTGAAAATACCTAAATTTTCCTCATGAACTGAAATACAATCCACAAAATTAGGTAACCCATTTGTTAGTTGATTGATAACCGTATCAACATTATCTGAATTGGCAACATAATCAAATGGAACTGCATATTTTTTTGTTCGTTCATATGGTGTTCCAATTATTTCTGAATCAAATTGAACAGTTGCAGCAACATTTAGATTGGCAAAATCGACAATTTTACGAATTTTATCTATATTGAGATCCTTATTACTCTTCTGAATTGACCATACAGTAACATACGTTCCGTGACCATTGAAATGATCGTCAATAACCTGTCTCAATGTCTCTGTGCATACACCAGACCATCCTGTTTCTAGATTTACAAGTGAATGTAAAGTGTTTACGGTATCAGAATCCTCTAATAACTTCCTAATAACGTCATCACTGGCTTGATTGAAAGCTGAAATATGTGTGAAAGCATCAATACCTTGCTGATGAGTCAAGAAGGATCCTGATCCGGACTTTCCAATACTCCCAAATGTTTCAGGATCATAATTGTACTGTGGATGTGTAAGGATATACTCAGGCTTATATGAAACTCTAGCGAAATCGGACCAGAAACATGGGTTGCATTCATTCTTCGTAATTTTGGGCCAAGTAAATATGGTCTCTGCAGCTTCAACTGGTTCATGACTTTCAAAGTAAACGAATGGATCTAAATGGCCTGTACCATTTGCATAGTCATAGAGTATGCTTCTAGGATATAAATTGGAAATTGATTTTTTGTCAACTGTCTTTATCGATATATGCCGCAAAGGTAATCGATTTTGTGGGTCTTTCAAAAATCTATCGTTTTGAATGTTATTAAAATGTGTGGCAAGTTGATTTGCATGTTGTGAAAATGAAAGAACCACTGAAGTCATTGACTCAATATTGCCTAACAAAGACAAGTAGAAACTTAAATGTTATGTGTACTAAAATTTTCTTGTTAACCTTACCGAGCCTTCGTAATAGTAGATGCTAAAAAATTTGTCATGCACGCGCGCGAGGTATTGAAACGAGAAAAAACTTGATATACAGATCCATGACTATAATAAGATTGATAGAAATTATATTATTCGATCTATCCAGCGCTTGAAAATTTCAATGAGGAAAGAATTTATTTTTTTTAAAATTTTTCAACCATTAACTTCCGATAATCATTGAACCGTTCACCTATACTAACTGATGAGTAACACGCTTGAAGAAAGATTGAAGCAGCATTCTAATGCTTTTGATGGTTTGCTTTCATTGATTCCAGCAAAGTATTATTATGACGAAGATACATCCAATCAATGGCAACAAAAAAGGAAGACAAAAGAGGAGCACCAAGCCAACAAAAGGCATAAGCTCGACCCTGAATTCAACCAAAACAAAACAGCCAAAGATGTGCTAAAAGAGAATGAGGCAAATGCAAAACCTGTGGTGCTTCCAGGTGAAAAGTTCAAGCAACAAATGGCGCTCAAAAGATCAAACACTCAAAATAACACTAGTGAAAATGAGGAAGCTGCTAATTACAACGATTCCGAACTTTCAGACGATGACAAAGGTGATGATGATGATAATGATAATGATAATGATAAAAATTCAGAAACTACCGAATTAATTCAGGATAATGTTACTATTATTTTCGATGACAATGGAGAGGAAGTTTCAAGAGAGGAAGAGTATAAAAAGGCCAACCTTGTGACTGTCAAAAAGAGTGGTAAGAAAGAGTTGACTCCAGAAGAGTTAGAGGCAAGAGAAAGAAAGCATAAAGAATTGAAAGCAAAACTCCAAGCCAAGATTCAAAGCATGAGGGAAAAGCGGAAAGCACCAGGTACAAAAATTCCTGGTGCTGCTACCTCTAGACAGCAGATTTTAGAAGAAAGACGTAGAAAGGCGGAACTTAAAAAGGAACAGAGAAGTAATCAGGTACTAAATTCTGTAGAAGATGATGTTGAAAGCAGTAGTGACGATGAAATTGAGACAGAAGATGTAAATCCTGCTGCTGACGTTATGTTTGGCAATATCGAATTTCTAGATGGTGAAAGAGCTTCTAGTGATTTGAAGAGTACGAGAAAAGTAGGCAAGAAAAAGGGTCCTGCAAATAACGATATAAAAGGTCATCTGAAAGTTTTAGAAAAAGAAAAAGCCAAAGTTGGAGCTCTCGATAATGAAACTAAATTGAAACTTGAGGATAAACACAAATGGCAAAAAGCTTTAGCTAGTGTACAAGGTGTCAAAGTAAAAGATGATGAGAAACTTTTGAAGAAGGCACTGAGAAGAAAAGAATCAAAAAAGAGAAAGAGTGAACGTGAATGGAAAGATCGGATACAAACTGTGCATGATGAAAAGAAAATGAAGACTGACAGAAGAGAAGAAAATTTAAGGATTAGGAAAGAAAACAAGGGTAAGAGTCGTAAAGATCAAATTAAGCAGCTTCCAAGTTACAAACGTAGTCGTGGCTCTAAAAAGTTGGTAGGATCTAAAATAAGTGGTGGTGAAAAGGGCAGTAAAAAGAACGATGGTGGCCGTGCAGGACGTGGCGGTAAAGGAAAGAGGGCAGGTTTTGAAGGAGGCATCAAAAGTCACAAGAAGAAGTAGATGTATTCCACTAACTAAGTAACTTTTGTCTAGCTAACGCATCTGAATGGAATCTTTTCTTTGTTCAACAACAGATAAACTTTGTAATCAATACTTTTATCAGAAAATTCGAACAAGAAAAATAGTGTACTGATGCTTCCTAGATTCGTAATATATAACGTTCAATCAGTTATTAAAATGATTACATAAGTCATTTTTAATGAAGCAAGTTTTGTTTACAAAAATACCCAAAAAGTATAAAAGGAAACAAATCAACATTCGCTAAAGTTTAGAGTCCTGTGTAAAAATGACCCAAGCTCGGCTGGCTTTAAACTTCAGATCAAAAGCCTAACCGTATTGCTTATCCAGCTCTTTTGAAAGAAGTATAACTCAACTTTACTCAATTGACAGGTAATATGTGGTATGCAAATAACAACAAAATCAATCTTTTGATCCATTTTAATCGAATTTGTTACTAACATACAAGAGAGGTCAACCTTTCGTGTGCCTTTTTTTTTGCAGTGGTATTTTTGGATACGCAAACTACAACATTGGACGTACCAGAGGTCACATCATCAATACATTGCTTGATGGTTTGACTAAATTAGAGTACAGAGGTTATGATTCTGCAGGTATTGGTATAGATGGTGAAAATGATTGGTCCGAAAACTCACCTGTCAGAGAAATCAAACTATACAAGCAAGTTGGTAAAGTTGCAAACTTGAAGGAAGAAGTGGTCTCTCATAATCCAGATGTATCAGAAATGTTTTACAGTCATGTTGGTATTTCACATACTAGATGGGCGACTCATGGTGGTGTTACACAAGCAAATTGTCACCCACATGGATCTGATCCCCAAAATCAATTTGTTGTCGTTCACAACGGAATAATCACAAACTACAGAGAGCTCAAAACATTTTTAAAGTCACAAGGAGAATCATTTAGATCCGACACTGATACCGAAGTTATTGCAAAACTTTTCCATTACTACTACAATAAGGATCCTGAAATTGAATTCTATCAGTTAACAAAAGAAGTCTTGTATCAATTACAGGGCTCATATGGTCTGATGATCAAGTCTGTACACTATCCAAATGAAATTATTGCCACTAGAAAAGGTTCACCTTTATTGATCGGTGTGAAGACGGAGCAAAAATTGAAGGTAGATTTTGTGGATGTAGAGTTCATCAATGATCCAAATGATGAAGCTGTCAATGATACCATATCTTCTGCTTCAAATACAACCTTGTTGCCAAAATCTTATAAGGGCACATTGAGAAAATCAGAATCTAGAGCCATTTTACCTGACCGTAGTATGCCAATCGAGTTCTTTATTTCTTCTGATGCTTCTTCTGTAATTGAACACACTAAAAAAGTCTTATTTTTAGAAGATGATGACATCGCACATATCAACCACGGTGAACTCCACATTCATCGGGCCAGACAAACAAAGGGTCTCTCTACTACTAGGCCTGTGCATACTTTGGAAATGCAACTTGCAGAAATCATGAAAGGTGGTTATGATCATTTTATGATGAAAGAAATCTCCGAACAGCCAGATTCGACTTTCAATACAATGAGAGGTAGATTGGATTTCAAAAATAAAAATGTCATTCTTGGTGGTATCAAACCCTACTTGACGAGTATAAGAAGATCCAGACGATTCCAAATGATTGCATGTGGTACATCATACCACTCGTGCTTAGCTGTGAGATCCTTATTTGAGGAATTGACTGGAGTTCCTGTGTCAGTAGATTTAGCTTCTGATTTCTTGGATCGAAAGCCACCTGTCTTTAGAGATGACACATGTATTTTTGTTTCACAGTCTGGTGAAACTGCTGATAGTCTCCAAGCATTAAAATACTGTAGAGCTTCTGGGTGCTTAAATGTTGGTGTTGTTAATTCGGTTGGTTCCAGTATCTCCAGAGAAACAGATTGTGGTGTTCACATCAATGCCGGCCCAGAAATCAGTGTTGCATCAACTAAGGCTTATACATCTCAATTTATAGCATTGGTTATGATTGCACTGCAAATATCCAATAATGTTATTGACAATCGGGAGCGCCACATTGAAATCATAAATGGTCTGGAACAAATTCCGTCTTTAATAAGTAAAGTTTTGGACAAAAAGAATGATATAAGGGATATATCACTCAAACTTTTACATGGAAAGGATTCGTTGTTGGTCATTGGTAGAGGATACCAGTTTGCTTCATCGTTAGAATCAGCTTTGAAAATAAAGGAAATATCATATATTCATGCAGAAGGTGTTCAAGCAGGTGAATTGAAACATGGTACATTGGCATTGATTGATGAAAAAAGACCTGTGATTGTATTTGCAACTCAAGATACATTCTCTGCTAAAACTAATTCTGCAATTCAACAGATAACCGCTAGAGATGGTCGTCCAATTATTATCTTGAGTGAAGGTGATCAATTGATTGATAGGTCTAAGGCATCTGCATGTGTTGAAGTACCACAAACTGTTGACTGTTTACAAGGTTTGATTAACATCGTTCCAGCACAATTGATGGCGTATTATTTGTCCGTTGCTGCTGGTCACAACCCAGATCGTCCAAGGAACTTGGCAAAGTCTGTTACTGTAGAATAACCATTTTCCATTCTTTCCTTTTTGCTTACATAAAATCCTTTACTTTAATATAGATATTGTAGTCTAATCATCTTGCTACTTATCACCTTTAGAAATAACTTTTCAATAAATAGAGAAAGTAGTGCTAAACCTTCCATTTGAGGTTTGCCGTTTAACGTTTTAGCGGTGAAAACAATGTTTGTAGCGAGATATTGATCGGATTCGAGTTTACGTATTAAAAACCTAGATCTGTCTAAAATTCAAACTGCACTCTACTTCGATTTGACATTTTTGAAGCCGAAAAATTTCATCACCAACAAATCACTGTACTTACTGTTGCGTTTCCGTATTATATGTTTTTAAGACTGAGGTTGAGACATATACCATCCCTGTTTTATCACGATAGCATCACCAGAACAATGACTACTTCTGTAAGACGTTTAAAATATCCAGATACATCAATACATAAGGAAGTCCCACGAAATGTTATTCCGTTAAATTACCATGTTCATTGCTTCAATCTTGACTATGAAAGCAAAAGCTTTGATGGTAAAACCACGATTGATTTTAAGGTTTTAAGCAAATCAAATATAATCACATTGAATCAGAAACTTTTGAGTTTCAAATCTGTTCTTTTAAAGAAAAATGAAACTGAGCAAAAAGCATCCGAAATCACTAAACAGGACGAGAATGAAATAGTTGAAATCAAGTTTGATGAAAGCATTGATCCGGCTTTAACTTCGCATGTTCAATTGATTGTGGAATATTCTGGTGTTATTCGTACTGATATGGCTGGTTTATACATTTCCGATTACAAAAACGAACAAGGGGAGATCAAGAATATTTTGACAACTCAGTTTGAATCAACAGATGCCAGATCTGCCTTTCCATGTTATGATGAGCCTAATGCAAAGGCTACATTTGCTATTAAGTTGGAAGTATCGGATTCATTACAGGCGTTGTCAAATATGCCTTGTAAATCCGAGATACACAATATTGAAACAAAAACTAAAACTTTCGAATTTGATACTAGTCCAAAGATGTCTACATATTTAGTAGCTTGGGCAATTGGAGAATTTGAATATGTTGAAACACAAACTGCTCGTGAATACAACGGGGCTAAATTACCAATTAGAGTTTACACTGTTCCAGGACAGTCACATAGTGGTAAATATGCATTGGAAACAGCTATTTCAGCTGTAGATTATTTATCAACCATATTTGATATTGATTATCCGTTACCAAAGCTTGACTTATTGGCTGTTCCACAATTTGGTGCCAATGCAATGGAAAATTGGGGTCTTGTTACATTTCGTTCAACTGCTTTGTTGTATGATCCTGAAAATTCCAGTGTATTGTACAAGCAAAAGGTTTCATATGTTGTCTCACATGAAATTGCACATTCTTGGTTTGGTAACTATTGTACGATGAATTGGTGGTCTGATCTTTGGTTGAATGAATCGTTTGCAACTTATGTTGGATGGTTATGTGTTGATAATATGCATCCTGAATGGGACGTATTCACTGATTTTGTATCAGGTTCAATGCAAACTGCGCTTGACTTAGACAGTTTAAAGAATTCACATCCAATTGAAGTGCAAGTGTATCGTGCTAATGAAATTGATGAGATTTTTGATGCTATTTCATATTTGAAAGGTGGATCAGTTATTAGGATGATTGCAGAATCAATTGGTGTTGAACTTTTCCTCAAAGGTGTTTCCAAATATTTGAAAAAATATCCATTTGCGAACGCTAAGTCAGATGACTTATGGGATGCTATTAGTGAAGTTTCAGGAAAGAATATTACTGAATTAGTTGAGCCATGGATTAGATCAATTGGATTTCCTTCCCTTCAAGTAAGCAAACTTTCAAACACAAAAATTAGTGTAAAACAGCAACGGTTTTTGACTGAAGGTATCACAACTGAAGACGATTTGATCACTTGGTGGATCCCAAATGTTGAGAATATAACTGAAAAAGAAATTAGTATTTCAATTGAAGAAAAAGAATTCTTGAAACTTAACAAAGATACTATTGGTTTTTACAGAGTTTTCTATGATGATTTACTATTTTCTGATATAATGGAGAATCTTGATCAGTTATCTGCCAAGGATAAGATTGGATTAATTGCGGATACAAGTGCAGGTGCAAGATCTGGTATTATGAAAACTTCTCAGTTTTTAGAATTGATATCTAAGATGAAAGGAGAAGATAACATTGCAGTTTGGTCCCAAATTATTTTTAGATTGAATTTATTAAAAAACATATTTTTCTGTAATTCAAAAATGGTTGAGCAATTGTCAGTGTTTTCACAAAGTTTGTACAGAGATAAATTTTTGGAACTGATGAAGAAGGAGAATCTTGATTTTAACGAGGAACGTCTTCTGATATTACTTTTTGAACAGGCAGGATTAGCAGGGCTTGAAGAAGCTGTGTTGATTGCAACAGAAATTTTTGAATCTGGAAAGATCGAACCTCACTTTAAACAAGCAGTTTACAAAATACTTTTTGTTAATAATACACCATATGAAGCCAGAATTTTTGAGAAAATGTTGAATGAAGTCAAAGATCCGAGTACAATTGAATCAAGAGAAATTGCTTTGAGAACATTAGGATCTGTTGCTAATGTCAGTAATTATTTACCTAGAATTTTAGATTTATTTTTTGATGGTAGCGTTCCTGAAATGGATTTTCAGTTTTTGGCGCTACCATTAGCATCTAATAAAGCAACAAAGATTTTATTTTGGAAGTTTTTCAAAGAAAATTATCCTCGTTTTCGTAATGATGTTTCTATGTGGACCTTAGATAGAGTTATTAAAGGATTCATTCCAAAATTAGTATCTGATGAATTTTACAAAGACATTGAAACCTTCTTTTCAACAAAGGATAATAGTGGTTACGAGAAAGGTCTAAAACAAGGTTTAGATAGTGTACGTGACGATGTTAATTGGAGTCATAGGGCAGTTGGTGATGTAACCTCATGGTATAATAACTGATATGTTTGTACTAATAAATTATATGTATATAATGTAATCCTATTCTATTGTGTATCATTCAGTGTAAATGTTAAGTTTTGCCCACGTGATATCCGCGGAGGCCAAGCCGGAATTTGCGGCAATTCTTTGTAAGCGCGAAGCTGGGATCTCGCCCGAAACAGTATCTGACCTGCCCGATTGGGACGCTTGTTGATATCAGCTGACGGATCAGAGAGATGAATTTGTGGATTCGGAAGATATTACGTTGGGGGGGGGGGAGAGAGGAGAGAGTGGAGAACCTGGCCATGTGTGGGCCCTTGGCCAGACCTTAATTTGATTCCTGGTGATGAATGGGCGATGTGTCTAGTGACAAAAATTTGATTATGCTTTTTAGCTGTGGTACAAATTTTGTTCAATAAATTGGGGATAATTGCATCACTGGATTATAAATTTCAATCGGTTGGTCCATTGGTGTTTTTAAATAACCTCTTAGTCTTTCCCTCATTAATTAATAATTTGCCATCCCAATGGCTACTTTTTTTTCATAATCTTTTAACTTCTATTTCTCCTCTTTCCTCATCCTTCTCTTCTTTCATAAATTTTTGTTGTAACCCCAAAGATGTTTGTCAATACCGTCTTAATTACAACATTATTGGCATATGTCAATTCTACTCCAATCGTTAAAAAAGACCTTGCGGATGACATTCTAGACCTTTTAAATTCAGGTTTTGTCAATACAACAACTAACTCTTCTTCTTATTCTCAACCTGTTGGTTATGTTAAACAGCAGTTGTTTGATGGACCGGGATTCAATGCTATACCAGTCGCAATTGGTTCTGATAATCAAACAGTGTTTTTAAAATTAGATTCCAACACTCCAGACATTTGGGTCAATTCTGATATTAATGAATTCTGCCTTGCTTATGTTCCATCATTCAACACCAGCGTCTCTAATTCTTCAATTTGGAAAGATATTGGTGATAATTTAAAAGACCAAGCTGCTTCTGCTTTGCTTGATTTCCAACAAAGTGCTGATAGTGTTCTCAAGGAATTACCAACAGCATCTTTCGACTATCAAACTTATGCTTCTGCTAGACAGAGTGAATTCCAATCAGCTTTCTCTCACGCAAAGGCATCTGCAACTAAAGAATTAGGAGATATTTTATCAGCTGCAAGTATTACTGACTTCCCTAAAGTTGATGACACTCTGGGTGATAAAATTACATCTAAAGCTGTTGTTATTGGTACCGAAATAGCAACTGATGCTAGAGAATTTGCAACAAAGGTTACCTCTGTTGGTGACAGAGTTTATACATTTGTTACTCGTGTCGGTGAAGAGTTTGCTACTGATGTTACATCTGTTGGTGGTCAATTCGCTACTGACGTTACATCTGTCGGTGCAGAAATCGGTAAAACTATCGCTACTGGTGCAACATCTGTTTTCGGTGATGTTACACATGGTGTTGTCAACGGTTGGGATCGTTTCACTTCTAATTTACTTAACAATTTTAAAAGAGATGTTGAAACAGCAATATCAACCACTGTTGTTCCAACTGCAACTTACGATTTTATTCCTATTAACTATACCAATCCAACCACTGTGGTTAATTCATCAACCACAATTGATACCCTTCTTTACACTTTTGAACATGATTGCTCTTTATTTGGTGTCTTTGATGATTCCACCTCGGATTCCTTTGTTGCTCTTAACAATTCACTATATGTCTTCAACTCCTCTGATTACGCTGTTGGTTTCTTAGGTAATGATACTCTCTCTGTCGATGGTACATCCATAAATGCAACATTTGCCGTCGTGGATTCTTCAGATTCTAATATTGGTGTTTTCGGTATTGGTAAATCGAATGATGAATTTACTTCTTACCCAGAACTCCTTGCTAAGAATGGTGCTATTTCTAAAGCAGTTTATCAACTCATTTTTAGCTCATTCGAATCGTCAATCATTTTTGGTGCAATTGACTACTCTCACATTGATGGAAACATCACATTGGTTCCATTTGCTGAAAACACCACTGATCTTGCATTTTCACTTTCTGGTTTCAACACCTCGGACTCTGACCCCGTGGCGTACATTGATACCTCAAGTTCATTCAGTAATTTAACTGCTGTCATTGATACCTCAACTAAGAACTTGTTGCTCCCATCCGATATTTTAAATTTTGTTATTTCTTCATTGAATGAAACCGTCGATGTTACCTACTCAGAAGATCTCGGTAGATACACCATTGATCAGATTCCAACTTTCTACTTACAATTCGGAGTTGCTGATGATTATTTCTCTGTTCCAATTGATAACTTCCTTGTTCCTCTAACTTCTAATGAAACTGTTCTTTTCAATGAAACATACAAATTCTCGGGCTCTTACGCAAATAGTTCATTCTTCTACAATCTTGATAATGATGATAATTCCGATAATTTTGATAATGATTTCTTAGATGATTCTGATGATTTTAATGCAGACACATATATTTTATCCATCCTCCCAGCAGCAAATAATACTGTTGTCTTAGGTCTTGATTTCTTCCAAGACTCAATTGTTGCAATTATCGACTTGGAGGATGAACAAATTGGTCTTGCCAGCTTAGATGACACTTCAAATGATGAAACTATTGTTATCATTGCTGATGAAATTCCAACTTATTTTGACACTAATAATGATGATGATGATGATGAATCAGCATTCTAATATTTGTGTCGTGATAAAAACTTTTGATACCTTTTATTACAACTTTCCCGCCGTGTTTTTATTTAATTTATTTAATTTCCTTTATACTTATTGTTTGTACCACCTTATGTTATATTAAGCCAGTTATTATACAAGAACTACTGTTGAACTATACATTTTTTGACTCTAAGTATACACAAAAGATAGTTAAAAAATCAAACCGCAAATCCACAGAGAACTACCTTTGATTATAGTTGTAATAGATTTTAAGACTATTGAACTGCCTTATCATGTTTAAAAAAACGATAGCCAGTATAAATAATAGAATGGATTCATAGTCCAGTTTAATCGTTTCTGTCCAGTTTAATCATTTCTCAAAGGAGAGATTGTTTATTCTAACATTTATTTCATTTCAATACTGATACCAAATGAAATTTGACAAAAACATAAACCAAATCAGAGGACAAGCCATTTTTAAAATTTAGGAAGAAATTCAGTTTTTTTAAAATGAGACATTATAAAAAGTTCAACATTCCTCGGGGTTGAGATATATATACTGGACCTTCTATTGGCTATTCTTTACCGAGAACATAGAAGTACTAAACTGGTTGGCCGATAGTTCTGCTTGTAGCTTTCAAACTTTGATAAAAGGGACCACACCGTTTATATGTCAAAAAAAAAATGTCAAGATTTAATAAATTTCCACTGATTGCTAGTTCAGAAAGAATTCCTCAAAGTATTAACGATATAAATTATCTCACTGGACAACCATAAAGAAATCAAATTACAAAATTTTGTACCATCTGTTTGGAATTGTAACTGGTAGACTAATTTTATGAAACTTTAAACTATAGATCCTGCCTGAAAATAAAAAAGTTGGATTCATTTTGTTTAGTAAAGAAAAATCCTACTCTTTCTTTTTGAAAAATGGCAGAATAAGTATCATATGATTCACAAAAATGATACTTTAGTCACCGTCTGATGAAGTGGTATGAAATTTTATTATCAACTTGTAATCTTATTTGATTCTCCAGTGAGATATTTGAAGCTTCTTTGTTTCTTTTTTTTTTCCAAGTTGAGTTTATGATATACAATCGTGTTAAAAAAATACATAGTTCACCGTCTTAGCAGTGGTATTATATTTCCATTCATTTTGTATACATACACTTCATCCTGGTGTAGAAGTATGTAACCTAAATAAGAACCAAAGGTTCCCGAAGAGCTAACTAATAGCTGATGTCAGACTTTTGCCGGATTATCTTAGTTCGTGTTCAATGTATTCTCAAACTGGAATTGATGATAAACTGCTGGCCAGTAAGAATTATCTGGTGCGATATGTTGTTCCAGTTGTATTCGTTTCAGCTTTTGTGCCACATATACTATCAAGCGGATCAGACGGTTTGCTTTTGCCACAATAGATAAGAAAGTTGATGGCTTGATATTTTTTCTTTTTTTTTAAAAAAAATGGTAGAATTAACATTATACAATCTTACAAAACTAATACATTAGTCACCGTCATATGCAGTGGTATAAAATTTCGTTCTCAACTCGTAGTCGTATTTGATTCTCCAGTGAGAAAGGGTAAAGCTGTTCGCTTTGAAAAGCAGGTGGTTCACCTGCTACTGTTTTGTGTTATTTCAGGTCATACTGCCCAAACTGTATTCAAACTGGAACTGATGGTAAATCGAGGACCAGTATGAACTGTCAGGAATAGTGTTCTCATCAAGTTGTACTCGTTTGAGCTTCTTTGCCATGAACACTAATAGACGAATCATGCGATTCGCTTTAAGAAAGTTGCATATGTTTCTTGAGAAAATCGAACTCCGGGCATCATCGCCATAAGCAATGGTAATCACCGTTGAACTATCTCATATACGCGGTAGTATTGTGTATCTAGAGGGCCAAAAATTTACGTCTGCAATTTAAGGACTAGTGATAACATTTAAATATAAGAAATTCCCTGTTAGCTCAGTCGGTAGAGCGTTCGGCTTTTAAGATTTTAAAAAAAAAGTCGACCGAAATGTCCAGGGTTCGAGCCCCTGATAGGGAGTTACTTATTTTTTTAAGTTCGAGTTTGCTTTTTATCTTGCAAATCAATTAACTGCTATTTAAATTAATAGGGTATATAGTGCTTCAACCTACATTCTACAAAGTATTTATATAGTGGTCTTCAATTTTGATTGTCCTCAAAATCTGTTTCCTCCTCAACTTCATGTCTATTTGAGGATTTATGAAAACTATTAATAGTTGCCTCTTGTTTTGAAAAAACAGCTTTATTAAAATTAGAGTTTAGTTTGTTTAATTTATTCGAGTTGATTGTACATAATGGAGAAACTTTCGTTGTTTTAAAGAAACCTGAAGGTGGTGGTGATATTTGATAGTCGCCTTGAGTATGTGTTGGAGTAAGGACTTTATTAAAGTGGTTGCTCAAGGCGTTTGCTGTTAGATTCAATGATGGAGACGGCCCTAAATAAAAATTTGGATCAATATCATGTTCCTTCTGATTTAATCCAAGTAGCTTGTTGATACGTTTTTGAGGTGGAGTACGCATAGCATTTAAATATTTATTGGTTTCCTGGTTTGAAGTTTTAGTCATAAAAGGCGAAGATAACAAGGCAGCTCCTGAATGAAGAGTGTTACTACCATAATTGAAATTTTGCGATCTATCATCACCTTCTTTATTAAGCATATATGTCATCAAATCAATATATTGCCTAGAGGCGTCCGATTTAATATCCTTTGAGCTTTCATTCATTGCATGCTTTGTTGATACAGGGGGAGTAGCTAGCAAATTTGGGAACTTGATATCATTGCCATGATTGTTTGGCGTTTGGTTTACAGGTATTTGCGTTGTACCATGATTGCCCTTACTGTCGTTAATTGTTTTGTAAAACTTTGATGAGTATTTTTTACCAGGTTTGATAAGTTTCAGTGGTTTAGCATGTTTTGAATTTTCGGAATTCACAAGCCTGAACATTTCTTTCATTAAATCTAGTTTTCTTTCACTGTACTCATCTTTACCACAGGAAGGTTCTTTGACACCAATACCACTAATGAATGATGCTGCATAAGAAAGCTCTGTTTCTTTGTGTTTAAACACCCTGAGGATATTGATAAGTAGATTGATTCTCTCATCTTTTTTTAGATGATCTGGTTCTCTATGGACACAGTTTGCTGGCCACCAATAAGGTTTGGACTTATCACCATTTTTATAAGGATATGTAGACTGTTTTTTAGGCTCTATAATTTTTATCCATGCCTTTGCAAGTACTTTACATGGAACTTGCTGAAATTCTTCAAAACAATTGTAAAGATAATTTTTGACTTCCATTTTACTCGCTGGATTGATGATGACTTTTTTATAAACGTCAGTTTCAGAGATACTTCCTGTAGAACTAGAAGATAAGGAGTAGTTTGACACATTTATCAAACTATCGGCTTTCTCTTTAAAAGATTTGGGGGAAGAAGTTGCTGCCATTTTGGATTGGTTCAACAATGATGAAACTAGGTATTGAATATCCGAATTATTTGATATATTATTTAAACTGCTCAACTCAAAAGATGCATTTGGGGTTGTATATTCAATCCCCTCAGTTATTACACGTTCGAACGATTTAAATTGATTTTGAAAGAAACCAATGAAACATATTTCATGCTTTGCGCAAATATCTGCTATCATCGCCTTCAAAGGTTTGATGTCATTGTCAAAACTCATAGGATAGAATATTTGCTTGAATAGATCATATAATTAATAGTCATAGAATGATAGCGATGTAAATTGTATTTATGATATTTTATAAAAACCAGTTGATGATGGCATTAACAAAGAGCATTGATGGTTTAGTGTTTGTTTCCAAATTGATTTCAAAATTTAACGACATAGTTGGAACAAGTAATATTATAGAACAATAAATTTTAGATAATTCACTAAAAAGGTTGATAAAATGATGTGTCTGATTTCTGCGTTTGGCAGAATTTCAAACTTGAAAATAGCGTGTTTCATGTTCGTTTCCAAATTTTGTCAGGAACCAGCACAGCAGCTTGAATCTATGAAGTCAATTTTTTGTTTCTAATCTTGATTTCAGCATTTTAATAGCATATTATTATGGACTAACATACTCAATCTTATTATCCGATGTTACACCTTATAATGTTGGTGTTCCTTTCGGTGTTGTTGTAGATCTGGTAATTATGCAAATTAGGCTGTACGCGCCAGTTAAATTCGTTTACATTATATATATTGTCTATATACAAAGTAGAGTAGATCCGATTTGAGACTAACATCTCTTTTCTTTCAGTATTGCTAATCTCTTGTGCAATATGATAGTTGTTGATACGGAACGATTAGAAGCCGAGTTGAAAGATTTGTCGATAAAAGAAATTAATGAGCATCCGACCAAGACCCGAGAAGAGATTGCCCTTGATTTATTTGAGATTGCATCAGCTAAGGAATCAATTGGTCAATTGAGTGATGCATCAGATTATTATTGGAAAGCCTTTAAACTTGATGAGAAAGTAGATTTGAAATACAGAGAAAGGTTTTTTGAATCATATAAAGTTGAAGAGAGTCAGAAATTGCTTGAAGCTGAAGAACGTTTGAAAAGAGTTGCACCCACTGATCCCCAGATAAGACCATTGGAGTTGAATCGAACACAGCTATTGAAGTTTTTAGAAAGTTATTCGGAATGTGAATACATAGCCGATGACGAAGATAAACCAGTTTTGTTAGCCAAACTTCCGTACGAGGTGATTCTACGAATATTGGATGTTTTGTTAGTCTCAGATACACCTAGTTGGCTCAATTTTAGTATTACTTGCAAAAAGCTTGCTTATGTAGGATTTTTGGAAAAATCTATATGGAGTAAAATTTGTCAACTTGCTTATGAGAGACAAAATTATGTGGACAATGATGAAGCAAAGTTTAAATACTTAATAAAGTCACAATGGGGTAGTAACTATTATAAAATGCTAAGTGAAAGACCATTTTTAAAGTACCGTGGTGTTTACATCAGTAAAGTGACGTATATGAAAGAAGGAGCACGAAGTGAAAATTCCAATTCCTGGACTTTACCTTATCGTATGATCTCATATTATCGTTTTTACAGATTCTATGCAGATGGAACATGTTTGAAGATAATCACTGTATTAGAACCAAAAAAAGTAATACCGAAATTACATAAAGGATACAAAGTTACCGAAGATGAAGAGTTGATGAAAGAGAATCTTCAAATTGAAGCGGAAATGAGGGATAGTGGTACAAATAAAAGTCCCGTTGATAATTTTAGTGGCCGTAGTTGGCTACGGATATTTTCTGGTACATACAACATATCACTACAAGGAGACATTGAGACGAATTGTGATGGTCCTGTTGAAAAGTATAGGTTTATTGATAAATTCAAAATTGTCAACTCGGGCAAGTATCATCGTCATAACAAGTTACAATGGGTTTATCTTGGATTCTATGATACAGTGAATAGGACTCACAGCTCACTGAACCGAGATAACGAGAAAGATTTTGTATTCAGTAGAGTGAAGTCTTACAGTTATTAAATTTGTGTCTGTATCTAAAGACCTCAGTATTAAGTAGTCTTATTAATTGTATCCAGATTCAACCAGCCAAGCCTCCCGAAATCTTTGGTTAGACTAGGGAGAAGTCAGAGAGGGTATTTGGTGCTTACAGACTCTTTGCAGTCATATCTTTGCAATGGGCAAAAGGGTAGAAGTCAGACTCCGGTTTGACAGGCGGTAATTCGCAGGCTTGACTTGTTGTGGGGTGGGATGGGAAAATATTTGTGCGGGATGTAGACACACTGTGGAAATGCCAATTTTCTTGACGAGCCTCCCAGTCCGGGAAGACTGCCGGGCGGTGACTCGGAGAAAGGGCAAACCGTATCATGCCCAATCAAAGACACAACTTCTTGGCTCAGCAAAAACAACCAGGAATTCAATCTGGCCGTTTTTAAAAGTATAAAAGATCTAAACTTCCCCAAATCTAGTCATGAAATTCTTAAGGTGTTAGTAAGGTTATTTCATTACTTTTTTCATCACCGAGGAGACTCAATTGACCAATTTAATCAATTTCTCATCACTATACTTAAAAATGTCTGCACCAGCTCAATTATATGTAACTTCCTTGGACGATGTTCAAGTTCTAGGTGAAGTCTCTGATAAACCTTTATTATCTGAGGCAACACCAAAAGATATTTTGACTAAAGAAGCTTTGAAGTTTGTTGTTACATTACATAGAGCTTTCAATGAAACTAGAAAGCAATTGTTGGCAAATAGACAAGAAGTTCAAAAAAGATTAGATGCAGGAGAATCTTTGCATTTCTTGAAGGAGACAGAATATATTAGAAATGATCCAAATTGGAAATGTTCACCAAATCATCCAAAATTGATGTGTAGAAAAGTTGAAATTACTGGTCCACCTGATGCCAAAATGATTGTTAATGCGTTCAACACCAATGTTCACACTTATATGACTGATTTTGAAGATTCTTGTGCTCCAACATGGTCCAATATGATTTATGGTCAAGTTAACCTTTATGATGCAATTAGAGATAAATTAGACTTTACCAATGAACAAACAGGTAAACGCTATAAAATCAACAGAGAAGGTAGAAGAGTACCTGTTATGATTGTTAGACCAAGAGGCTGGCACATGGTTGACACTCATATCACAGTTGCTGGTGAACCAATCTCTGCGTCTATATTGGATTTCGGTCTTTTTTTCTTTCATAATGCAAAGTTATTGATTGAACAAGGTCTAGGTCCATTCTTTTATTTACCAAAAATGGAACATTATTTAGAAGCAAAACTTTGGAATGATATTTTTTGTGTTGCTCAAGACATGCTTGAAATTCCAAGAGGTACTATCAGAGCAACTGTTTTGATTGAAACTTTACCAATTTCCTATCAATTAGATGAAGTTTTATATGCTTTAAGAGAACATTCCTCAGGTTTGAATTGTGGTAGATGGGATTATATGTTTTCAACTATTAAAAGATTAAGAAATCAACCAGATAAAATCTTACCAGACAGACAACAAGTCACCATGACTGTACCATTCATGAGAAATTATGTCAAACAGTTAATTAAAGTTTGTCATAAGAGAGGTGTACATGCAATGGGTGGTATGGCTGCAACTATTCCAATCAAAAATGATCCTGAAGCTAATGCAAAAGCTTTAGATGCAGTTGCAAAGGACAAGTTAAGAGAAGTCTTGGCTGGCCATGACGGTACTTGGATTGCACACCCCGGTTTATTAGATACTGCAATTTCTGTTTTTGAAAAACATATGCCAACACCAAATCAACTATTCATTCAAAAGAATGATATAATTTCCGAAAGTGACTTAGTTGATACTAATATTGAAGGAGGTAAAATTACCATGAAAGGTCTAAGTGCAAATATTTTCATTGGTTTGAATTATATGGAATCTTGGTTGAGAGGTTTAGGTTGTGTTCCAATCAACAACTTGATGGAGGATGCAGCAACTGCTGAAGTTTCAAGATTACAATTATGGTCTTGGTGTAAACATTCCGTTAAAATGGATGATACTGGTAAGACAATAACTCCTGAATTCGTTTCTCAATTGATTGATGATGAAGTTGCAAAATCAGCTAATAAACCAGGTAACAAATATGAAATTGCAGCTCAAGCTTTGAAAGATGAATTAACTGGTAAAAGACCTTTAGCAGAATTCTTAACTGATATCCTGTACCCTCACATTGTAACTCCAGGTACTCCAATTGATTTGGCTTCCCTTAAATAAATAACGATTTAAATTATATAATGTGACACTTTTATATATCTCTGAAAAAATTATTTCACAAAATTTGCTCAATCAGTTATCATCTGTTATTTATTCATTATATATTACATCAAATATTTATCTAGCAAAGTTTAATAGTTTAAAAAATTAGTCTAATCCCTTCAGTTTCTTGATATCTCGAATTAAAACCTCCATACAAACTTTGAGCCTTTCCTTATCAGATAAATCAGGTTTTACTGATTTGTCAACAACAATCATATTGTTAGATTCATAACTATGTAAAATGCCATGAATTTCAGCAAAAAAATTGAAAATATCATCCCTAATGAAAACAATGTTTTGCTTCAAATCACTAAACTTAATATTTAAAGATTTCAAGATATTCTTAACAATATTTTGTAATTCAGTTAATGTAAGTTTATCAACCTTATCCATTTCCAACAATTGATAAAAGCCTCCAAATCTGTCTTGAGTGATTGGATCCGTACCTAAAAATTGAGTTTTCAAATCATCATACTTCTTTTGAATACTTTCAACAGTCAATTCCAATTCATTCTTAATTCTCTCCACTTGAACTTTCTCATCGGACACTTTATCCAACTCCTCTTTTGTAATTTGAAGTTTAGTTGAAAGCTCTGCTTTTAGTTTGATGAAATCAACTGACATCAGTTCATGTTTTTTACTTAAATCAATGTACTTTTCATTTAAATTAGTCTTTTCAACTTCAAGCTTCGAATACCTATCCTTCAATTCTTTAATTTCGAGTACCAAGGCTTCATTCTTGTTCCTGATATCATTAAGTTTATTAACACAATTTTCATACTTTTCGTGTTCTTTCTTTCCGAGTTCTATTTCTGTATCTAAATTAGTTGTGCTCTCTGATAAAACAGTTTCATACTTTAGCTTCCAGGTAGAAACTTCATGCTGTTTAGACTCAAGAGTCACTTTCAAATCTTGATTTTCTGTTTGTACGGCTGTCAAAGTACTAGATAAATTTATTATCTCTCTGTTCAATTCAGCGATTTTTGCTTCATGATCAGATATCAGAGATATATTCAGTTCACGTTCTTTCCTTAACATCATCTTTTCCTTAGTCAGTTCAGCTTTCCATTTCTCGGAATTCTCAGAACTCAGCAATAAGTCATGTTCCAATTTTAAATTCTTAGATTTTACTTCACCGAAATTTTTTTGAAGATGTACGTTGTTATTTTTCAAATATATCATTTCGTTTTCCTTCATCGTTGCTGCTTTTTGTAAATGGGAAAGATCATGTTCTAATCTTATAGTTTCCATTTCAAAATTCTCTTTTTGAATTTTAGTTTTATTCAGTTCGTTTTTCAACTCATTAATTACTAATGCCTGCATTTCGATTTTTTCTAGAAGTTTATCAAATTGTGAACCATCATTTCCATTTATATTTATAGAGGATAATAATTGAGACAAGTTCTTGTCTGCTCCTATGCCATGATTCATTTCTTTGCCTTCTGAAACGATGGTGTTAAACTTAGGTGTAGATGCACTTAATAGTTTGTTTTCCTTTGATTCAATGATTTCGGGGTTATTCTTCAAGTTTAAAAGATCAGATTTTTCTTTGAAAAGCAGAGGAGGTACATCATTTAGGGCATTACTATTTGATAATCCACTCTTTTTTCTTTGATTGCGTAAATGAAAAAGTCTTCTGAACTCGTCATCAGAAATTTTTGGTACTTTCCCTGATAAATGTGCTGATGAAGTTTGATTCCCTATTTCTGATTGATCAAACTCGTCATCAGATGGAAAGCTGAGAGCTGGAAATTCATGGGGATCCTTATACTTATCAAAATGCCAATTTTCTTCTGGCAGTTTTGCGAGTCCTTTACCGTTGTACATGTTGTAGTAAACAGTTGTTAAGGTAAAAATGAATTACTTTCGCTTTTGTTTACCTCGGCAAGATAACTTTGATCTCAAAACCAACTCCATGAATTTTTCTAGATTAAGGCCTATATATTATTGCCTCGCTCCCATTCAATTGCTTTGTGTAATACACCTATTTCTACAATATAGTATTTAATATACAAAAGTATGTATGGTCCTCACCATACATTAATGATAGGACTAATTATAGTCATCACGCTCGTTTGTAAATTCATCAGATTCAATTTCATCAATTTTTTGAGTAGTTTCAGTTTCGTTTAACAATTTGTAAAGTTCAGCATTTCTCTGAACCAGAAGTTGAATTTCACGAACAGATCTTTGGAGTACCTCATATTTTTTGAGAGTTTTTGGTTTTTTAGTGGCTTTTCTCTTACGCTTTTTCCTAAACTGCTCTAAATCAACTTTGACTTGCAAGTCAAACTGTGAATTTAAAATCATATTATGCAGCTTATCAAATGCAATTTTGATCATGTTTCTACGTTTCTGTTCTGTCTTGTTATGCGCAATTTGTCTTTCTTTCTTTGTTTTCAGCTTCCTTTCTATTGAATCTTGGCTCGTATCTGACATTCCATTTTTCTTTTTGATTTCACTGCTAGAATTTTTCTCAACAATCACTTTCTTCACTTTCTGTTTCTTCCCGTTTTTTGGTGGCAAAATTCTACTTTCAAATTTGCTACTTCCATCTACAAAGAGATCATCATCTTTCTGTTTTAGATTCCCCTTTTTCTTCTTTTCTCTTTTTAGTCCTTCGTTCGCTATTGAATCCAAAAAAGATTCTAAGGCCATTGACTCTGTATTACTTAGCAATCCAGTATTGTGATTAGACTGAGGGTACTGATCTAAAACACCTAATCCTATTGTATTAGATGAAGAAGTTACAGGTGATTTGGGCAATATTGTACTCATCAGTCCAATACTATTTGTTGGTGATGGTGCGTATATCGGTAGTTGAGTATTTGACGTTGTGAAGTTCCATCCATTAAGATTGGGACTATTCAAACCAGAAATGGGAATTTCACGTGATATTGTATTACTTATACCATCAACAAAAGGCAGATTAGTATTTAAAGACGAATCAATTAGTTGATTCGTCTTTGGAGACATAAGCAACTGACCTATAAGATCAAAATCAAAATTGCTTCCAATCGGAGTCGTTGCCGAGAAGGGAGGGGGAGTGTTATGTTGATTAAGATGTAAAGAAGGTAATTTCAAGTTTGGATCACTTTCATTGTTAAATTGATTGTTGGTATTATTAATGAATGTATAGCTGCTACTGTTCTGAAATTTTGGAGAGTTTAGAAAAGTGTTATCAGATACAAAATTGGAGGTAGCGTTGGAGTTATCATTTGACATTAACATAAATGCAGCTGTATCAAAATCAATATTTGGTGAATTAGATCTTGATATGGAACTATCAACATGATGTATTTCTGTGTGGCTTATAGTAGGGGTCAGCTGTAACTCTTGCAACGGCGGTAGATTTTGTGGGGTCTCCGACATACCTTTCATTCCCCAAATAAAACATCAACTCAATCTAAGTCTCAATATATCTTCTTAACCTCAACCGTTATTGTGAAAAGGTACCGAAACTGTCAAAAGCGTAGGCCTGAAAAGCTAGACCGCAAAGTACTATTTTCACATGCATAGCTGTTAGTTGAGCAGCGCTTGCAATTTTCACATGCAGACACACACGTGGATAATTCTCTAGCCGAGCCTCCTTCACAACTGTTATCAACATATATTACGTAAACTACAAAAGAGACAAGCTCCATCTCATTTACTGACTATCATTTGGAAGATACATTGCTTTCCAATCTCTGCTGCGCTAGATTTCGGGTAACACTCGCATCAAGTACATTGGCCTGCAATAAAATATCCATGGTTGCAGTGATGTTCTTCTCATATTGGACATGAGATACGTCTGTTGCAAATTCAACTCGCTTAGCCCACTCTTGTAAATCTACTCTATTGTTGTAGTCGAGATTTTCAAGAATATAATCAAGTGCTTCTGTTTCGTGTTTTTTATAATATTCAATTCCTGCTTGGGTACCCTTCAAAAAGGCGTCAACAGTGCCTTTTTCCAAGGTAGAACCAGCTGTAATTACCCACGAAGACCATGGAGTATAAATTTCACCTATTTTTTTGATTTCACCACTATCATAGTACTTTTTTGTGGTAAAATATTCCCACATAAAAATATCAGTTTCACCTCTGTTAGCACTGTTACGTAAATTTTCGAATGTGTTCAAAACCTTGAAATTGAAACTCTTGGAAAAATTCTCTTGCAAGCCAAGCACAAAAGACATAACATAAGAGCCGGATCCAATTCTTGATACACCAATGTTGATTTCGTCAAGTTTTTTCAAATCTTCAACAGTTTTCAAACTATCATTTAAACTTCCGGTAGAAATAGACCAGCATAAAGGAGATTCAACATACTCTCCAACAATGTTGTATTCAGAATCACCATTGCTAATCCCTCTAACAAAAGCTTCTGTTAAACCGACAGCAATGTCAATGTCCTTATTCTTTAATGACGTAATTAAGTGACCAGATCCACTTGGGTAGGGAATCAATTCAAGATCTGATAACCCGTTTTGTTCGTAAAAGCCATATTTCATTGCAAATGCAATTGGAGTTGAAAAATGTTCTGGAATGTATCCAACTTTAGTTACCATTTTACCTGTTTGACGGAGCATCCCTAATGTGCATTCTCGACAAAACTTTGAGAAACACACATTTAATGAACTACATGCATGCTACAAAATTCTGTAAATAAAAAATTGCGTTAATTATCGATCATATTTTACCAATCACGTGATATGAGAAAGGAAACTTAGAAAAGAAGTACATTATCTTCTTTTATAAATACATGGCTTCAATAACCACACGCCTTCAGCTTTACCTTGTCTTATCTGATCAATTTCTGTAGTTTTAACTTTTTTCAGAGGCTTGTAAAACTCAAACTTGGTGAACATTTTATTAGCATCATCAAAATTCCTTAGCTTAAAACCTAAACTTTCAATAGCTTTGATAAACTCTGTACATTTTGGATCAGACAAACGACTCTTAATCTCCGTTATCCATAATTCACCCCCTTTGATCAAGATTCTATCAGCTTCCTTAATAAATTCTAAAAAATTAGTTCCCATTAAACTCAAACAAAAAATAACAACACTACAAGTTTCATTACCTAAGGGAACATTTCTTATATCTGCAACAGTAATCTTCTCGTTTATTTGTTTCAAATCAAAACTATGAACCTGAAATGCTAGCTTTTTGTTTTTTAGTACAACGTCTTTTGCATGTCCAAATTTTTTTTTGAAGTTTTTCAAAGCTTCCTTTTGATTTTTACTATAATCAGACATAAACTTATCGATATTGATAGCAAGATTCGCTTCGCCACATCCCATATCAGAAACAACTACTTTACGCTCACCATCAATATTTACTCCTGGCAAACCACCAGGTGCATTTATCATCTTATTAACTCCACGATATACTAATTCACGCGTGAAAACATCAACAGGGTTTTCTGGCCACGATTCAACTTGTGATGCAAAACCTCTGTGATATTCCTCATAGAGTTCAGGTTGTTTTTTCATCATCTCAAAAGCTCGAGAAGAATCAGTAGTATATAGCTGCTCATTTATCCAACGAAATCTCGACCCACTAAGTTTGTTCAACATCTTTCTTTGAAGAGGTGTAAGTTTAGATGGATCAATACCGTTTGAAACCACAGGAGGGATATCAGACCGTGGCTTCTTGTTGAATCTTGATTCGTCTTCAACTTCTTTGTTTGACTCTTCAGCTTTAGTTCTTTTTTTACCTTTTGATAAAGTCGCAACATTTCCGTTCTCATCAGAGCTTTCATTGTTACTCTCTTCAATGTTGTTTTCAAAATTCTTCTTTCCATTCTTTTTTTCGATCTTTAAACCCAGTTTCAAAGCTGCTTTATCATCATCTTCATGTTCAGGTTTTTGTTTTTTCAATCTTCTTTTACCATCAAAAGATTTTACTCTCTTCTTATCAAGATCCCATCCATCAACTTCAAACAATGACATCTTAGATTGCTTGCAACTATTAAAGAGAAATTACCTATTGAATATTTTTTTAACTGATAAAAATGAAAGTTTTTAGTTTAGGCTCGCGGCTCAGCTTTTATTTTTCTGTTGGAGAAGAGATTTACCAAGTTTCTGTCTTCAAAAATTAAATTCTATAAGTCTATTATCCCATTAATCTAATATTACAATTTTAATTATACTAATTACTGGTTGTTATCTCAAAAGGTTTAGCGGATTGATTATGCTATCTAGCTTTGGGGAGGTGTTTCAGATGCAGGTAAAGATGAGCTTGAGGCTTCACCAAGTGAGCCATTAAAGTTAACATCAAAAGCATCGTTGCATAGTCCATTGTAGTTGTACTTTCCATATCCCCCCATATCTAAGCCCAATTTTGAGTCCGAATTTAAACTGATTTTCACAGTATCAAAATCCAGGGGTAATCCCAAATTGTTAGCCTTACCCAACCCACCCCCAATTCTTGACAATCCACCCAATGAGTTCAACGTATCATATTTCATACTAGAAGCAAATGCATTCATTTCATACGCATCTGTACTAACCAGTTCATTTGATTTAAATCCAAAAACAGAATTTCCACCAGGTATATCATAATTGATTCCAAAAGGCGTATTGGAAAAAGGCGTACTTGAAGTATTGAAACTTGAAATATTAGAGTTCAGGTGTTGTCCTACTGACTCAATCTTAGAGAGATTCATTGGATTCCCACTGTTACCACTTATACTACTACCAACACTATTGTTTCCAGTGTTGTTGTGGTTCAAAGATAAGTTCCCCATCTTATTTGCTAAATAATCGGTACTGTTACTTGCAGAATTGTTAGAGTAACTTACAATGCCAGACCGTGTAGCACTTGGTGTATTTGGCACAGAATTCATAAAGACGTCATTTGCATTGTTTTTCGTTTTGTTGAAATTGTTAAATGTCGGTATATTCTGAAGGTTTTGATTTTGAATTGGATTTTGATTTTGATTTTGGTTCATCTGATTTATTTGGTTCGGAATTGAACTTGACCTAGAAGAGTTGTTAGAGTCCATGACATACATGCTGCGATTGAATTTCGTGTTACTTTTATCGCCAATATGGTTAAACTGTCCATGCTGATGTCCATTTATAATAGTGCTTTGCACTCTTGGTGCACCACATTTTAAACAGCATGTATTTTTTGCAAAGTTATGATAACAACAAGCTTCGTTTGCACATTTCCAGTCACCTGCACGAAATGGAATATTTGAGGATTGTCGACTGCTGTAAGAACTATTGTTACCGTTCGTGCTACCACTAGTGTTATAGTTACTGTTCCCGAAAGTGTTGTTAAAATTACAGACAAAGCCGTTCAAATTCACATTGTTTACGTTGCTATAATAGCCAGAGTAATTATTAATGGAAGAAAATTCATTTCTAGGTTTTTGATTGCTCGTCATAATGTCCTCACCAGCATGAATTGATTCTTGAACAGTCGCAGCCGATGCTGCAGGAAATGTGCATCTAAAGCAAGCTGTTCTCCTCTGAAAGTTAGAAAATCCACAAGAAGGACAGTTCCAATCTCCAGGTCTTGGTTTATTTTTGGATGATGGAAATGGCGATAATATATCTCTTGCTTTCTCAAGTACAGTCAAAGATGATGGTTGCAATTCTATTAGCCTGTCATTCAGCATTTCTCCGCTAAGCAAAAAAGCTTCTGTTGCATCTTGATGACTTGAAAAAATAACAAAACCTGAAGTTGTTTTCAAAATATCTGTTAAATGATTGGTAGTGCAATCCGGGGAAAATGTATCTAGCAAAATAGGATTCTTTAACATCCAAAATGCAAGTGAATTCCCTCCAAACTTCATAAAAAAGGTCTCCAATTCTGCTTGTGTTGTATCACTAGAAAGATTGTTCATGTACAATATCTTCGATTGTTCCATAAAAAAATGTGTTAAATCTAAATTCATATCATGTGGGTTCTTCATACTATACGACTTTTCATTGAAACTAATTTCACATGCAATTGAGATCATAAGCTCTATATTATCAGTCGTTTTCTTAATTTTCAAGGTTTTGCCCATGTCTTCCAAAGAAGTATTGTTATAGTCAATGGAATTAAACGGGACTTTTTCAATGAGTTCTTCATACTTGATAAATTCTTTCTTTAAATCAAAATAGCTAGGGTATTCAAAATATATAGGCAATTGTACTCCCAATGTTTTAGCAAGTTTGATAAGTCGAATTCTTAAATTCCAACCTGATGTCACAACAAAAATAACTTTTTTATCGTTCTGAATACAATGAGAATATATAGAGTCCGTCAGACTCTGGATGAAGTTTTGAAACAATGTTTTGATGTCATCATTGAAACTCTTAATTTCAAAATTTGCGCTGACTGAAGGTTTGAAAGTATCTGCAGCTACTATGCTATAGGAAGCGCCTGTAAGACTGAGGTCGTTGATATTATTATCATCAACATTAACGTCTAAAAACACATAAGATAAATTGTTTATCGAATTCTGTGAGGTAGTATTCAGAGCATCAACTTTGGATGAGGTTTGATGGGTGCTTTGACTTTTCGACATAGGCTGAACACAACTGAAAAATATTCTTAGCGTAGTCTTAAAAATTTGAGTTCTTGGAAATTATAACCTTCCTATTATGTTATACACTTATCTGCTTTTCAGTAAATTTTCTATGTTAAGAGCAGTAGTATAAGTATTGTAAGTATTGCTGAAAATTAGCAGTCTCAGTTATGATGGTAAACTTTTCTGTAGACAATATCAAAACCAAACCAACGTTGGACCGAAATTTGAAATGTTCGCTACGCGACAGTCGAGCAGATCAATATGACTAGCTAATTAAATAAAATTTTAGATTCATTTAAATTTGGATTTTCAATTTGGCCTAATATCATGATAGATCGACGTTGAATTTATATAGAGGGCCAGAAAAATTTGAAACTTGTCTGGCGCGATAAAAAAGATCCATAGTCCATGCGATGCATGCAAAATGGTTCAGATCAATCATTCAATGTGAGGTGAATATTGTGTGTTAGATTATAAATTAATTATAGCTTTCAAAAAAGAATCAGATTATTTTTATTTCACTCCATAATTTTTTAGCCTCTTTCACTCTTTATGATGGATAGGCCACAAAACATGCGACAAAGTGTTATTCAACTGTCACACAATGATACAAAAGGGATCGAAAATACAGATATAATGTCCAACTTTTGGAGCTCTGTTTTATTCGGAAATGGAACTTCAGATGACCAACCGCCAATTTTTGATCCTCGTAGACAGACACAAACACTTTTCAAAGTTCAGTTATACGTTTGTTCTGCATTAGGAGTTATTTGTTTCCTAACTTTCTGCTTTTTCAGATACAAATTCCCATTGGTATATTCGGTACGAAGTTATCGAAATTCAAAAATAAAAAAACTTCCCAATGATATGTTCAGTTGGATTAAAGTCCTCATTTCAATTAACAACGAACAAATGTTGCAAGTAATTGGACTTGAGTCCTATGTTTTTCTTTGCTTTTTCAAAATGTCAATCAAAATTCTTTTAACTCTGAGTATATTAGGATTTTGTATTCTTAGTCCTATTAGATACTTACTTATTGGATCATTTGATAGAGATAACTCCTCACCTGATTTTATTACCAGATTCTTTAACATTACTAAATCTCACAATGACGAGAATTCAGAACCTGTCGCATATTTGGCGATCTCAGTTGTATTCACTTACCTATTCACGGCAATTATTTTCTTTTTTTTATTTAAAGAAACAAATCATATAATTAAAATTAGGCAAAGGTTTTTGGGTTCTCAAAGGTCCATTACAGATCGTACGATTCTTGTGAAAAATATCCCTTTTGAGATGTGCAGCAAGGAGGCATTAAAAAGACATATAGAAGAGTTGAATGTTGGGAAAATAGATGAAATAAATTTTGTTCATGATTATTCTTTACTCACAAAGTTATTGGAAAAACGACAGCAACTAATTGAAGACTTAGAAATCATTTATTCAAGGGTATGTGGCTTGGAAATACATCTATCAAAAACTCCAGATATTCAAAAAGTCCACTTGAAAACTAAACTTATTGCACATTTGCCTAAGGCCGATGATATTACATACAATCCTGATAACAACGGTGATTTTTCTGCCTTTGAAGAGAGTGTCAAGTATTCTATTTTAAATTTGAATTCTGAAATGTTAAACAAAAAGAGAAGAGAATCGTTTAAGGAGGTGAAATCTTTGAAAGCTGTTATTGAAAGTAAGATAGAGAAAATATTCAAACTTGATCAAGAGATAGCGACATTAAAAGAACAACATTCCAGGATTTTACCACAGGCATTCATAACCATGAATACTGTCACTGATGCTCAAATGGCCGCTCAGGCAGTTTTCTCTCCGAAAGCATTTGTTTTGACAACGGAACTTGCCCCAGCACCTTTGGATGTGAATTGGAACAATTTGTTGTTGAGTTCAAAATCCGTTTTTTTTAGAAGAAACTTGATTGAACTTATAATTATTTTGTTCAGTTGTTTATTGATAATTCCTATCAGATATATCACGTCCTTGTTGAATGTTAACTCAATTAGAAAGATATGGAAAGAGTTTGGTGACTATTTGTTGAAACATGATAAAATAAGAACTGTGGTAACTGGTTTGCTACCAACATATTTATTCACAATTATAAATGTGATTTTACCTTATGTTATTTCCATATTATCAAATTTGCAAGGATTAGGATCAAAAGGAGATGTTGAAATATCGGTTATACGAAAAAACTTTCTGTACATCTTTTTCAATCTTTTCCTTGTGTTTACATTGTTTGGTACATTATCTAGCTATAAAGCTCTTCTCACTGACACTACAAAAATAGCCCCTCTATTAGCAACTTCAATCAAATCATTATCACTTTTCTATATTGATTTGATTCTCCTTCAAGGTTTAACAATGTTTCCTTTCAAGCTGCTCCAAGTGGGCGATATTTTTATGCTTTTCTGGAATTTTTTGATAAAGTACAAACAAAGAACACCTCGGTTATTCAAAAACTCTTTATATCAACCACAGATATTTGATTTGGGGCTCATTTTACCACAACACATATTGATATTCATCATTACTATTCTTTACTCTGCTATCTCCACGAAGATTCTAGTATCTGGATTGGTCTATTTTACATTAGGATTTTATACCTACAAGTACCAACTTGTATACTCATTAGTTCATCCATATCATAGCACCGGAAAGGCATGGCCGATTATCTTCAAAAGAGTTTGTTTAGGTATATTTTTCTTACATCTTCAAATGTTCGGATCACTAGCTTTGGAGCAATCATTTGTATTGGCTGGGTTGATGCTACCATTGTTTCCTACCACCATCATCGTTCTTATGTTTTTTGATAGAAACTACAGACCATTATTACATTATATTGCTCTTGATGCAATAAAAACACATGGGAAAATAGCTGATTCAGAATCCGATGACGGTTTAAACGGATTGTTGAATGCATCAGGAATACCCTCGAATGATCTGAAACGAAAAACTAGTGCCGTGAGCTTCAACAGATTACTTGATGGTGATGAACAATGTGATGCTGTTATAATAGATTCATCAGGAACGCATCTCCCACCTATTGAAGAATGCGCAACAGAAAATAGCAGCGATTCCAGTTCTGATTTGGACTCAGTGCAATCCTTATCTCACATTGAACCAGGTGATTTAGATGTCACTTGCTTGTCGGAAAATGTTCTCAGAAGTGATTCAGGAAGGGACAGAAGATGTAGTACTATTGAAGAAGAAAGGGAAGCCAACGCCACTTATACACATCCATGCCTCCTTGATCCATGTAATGGTGTCCTGATTGGATTTGATCAAGATGCAGTAGATTACCTCAATTTCAGATTGTTGCCAACTGGCACATCGCCGAAAGTTAGTAGCACAGCGGAGAGATTGGTTGAGTGTAGCGAAACTAATATTGAAAATGGTTGTGATGAATTGCTTGACGTTGAAAACAACGCATCCCAAATCCACTTCTCAGCATATATTATCAGAAATAACGACACTAATGAAACTTGGTAAGATAGTGTACAAAATGTTTGGGTGATGATGATTAGCTATCTATCTTAAACATGAGAGAACCATCCTACTGATGTTCAAGCTATAAAAGTACAACACCAATATCACTAGTTTTGCCATTAAATTCATGTTTCTCATCTATGCCACCATCCATATGAGCAGCTTTATAGTTAAAAATGTAATAATTTAGGTAGCCATCACCAGCTCCAAATTTCAAGTCGTCAAAAAACAAATTATTATCTTGAGAGCTTAAAGCATTAAAGACGTCAATATTATCTCTTTTTGCTTCAACCATCGCATCATAAACTAGTGATTTTAATCTTTTTTGAAGTTCATTAGAATCTGCAGTATTCACTTCATCTAGTTTCAATGCATAATAATACAAGTAAGCAATTCCAATTTCTTTGTGTTTTGGATTTTGAAGCACAGTAAATGGAAGTACATAATATGAAATAAAGTCAGTAACTTTGTAGGAATTTTTATCTTCTACAACGTAAGCATGCACGACTTTACCATCTTGGTAAGAGCCACCAAAAATCCAATGTCTCAATTCTTCCTTATTCATGTTTTGAGTTAGTTTATATTTAGACTTCCAATTATTGTATAGTTCATAAACCTCATCAACATCTTTTTCTTCCATTGGTCTCCAACCAGGTGTTTTAATGGTTCCACCAAGAGCATACTTAGCATTCATACTTGCTTTGGTCTCACCAGGTGGTAATGCACTAAAGCCAACTTCGTTTAATTTTGTCCAATTAAGTGGTCTGTGAGCATATCTACAAGTTGCGACTGGTTTCGGTAGCACAGTACCTGAAGTGAAAAGTGCTTGCCAAATGTTATGCAAATTCACTCTTCTAGTAACTTCCTTAATCAAAAGTGGTGCTAATCTTTTCGATCTAAGTTGTTTGTGAACACATAAGAAATTGATCTCTACACTTTTAATCTCCTTTTGTCTTACTGAAAGATCACAAGGAACACCACTAATGAATGCCACAAGCTTTCCACTTTCTTTAGCACGAACACCAACATGCCAGTCAGGCTTCCATCCTGGTGGCTTCAGTGCCCAATTAAAAAATTCCTTAGTATACGCAAATCTGAAAGCAGCGTCATGATCTTCTACATAATGTTCATATAATAGGTCATAAAGTTGATCAAGGTGTGAGTCAGAGTTTAAGTCCAAAGTATCCCATTCAAATGATGAATGAATTGGATAAGGTTCAGTTCTAACATCTTCAACAGTTTTTGAAGAATCAATTGGTCCATCTTCCTCAATTTCTTCGTCGAACCTTGGAACTGGTTGAGTTTTCCAAAACTTGTATTCTTCCATAGATTTTGGAGGTGCATCTGGCTTGAGTTCAGTCTCTGACTCGACGGCAAGTTGCTTAAAAAGATCTGCTAGCTTTTTTGCTGAATCACTATCACTCATTTTGGTGTAAACTAAAGCCCTTAAGAAGAAGGTAATCAAAGTTGTTTGTCAATTTTCAAGACACTGACAATTCGTAACATTTGATACATGTCACGTGACCTAAACAAGTTGTATCTGCGCTGAAGCAATATATATCCGATCCAGTTTTGAATATCGCGTTAAGATACTAAAAAGAGGGAAAGAATGTCACTTTCTTCAAGATGGGCTTTCATTTCAGCAAAGTATAGTGTATACTTGAGAATTCTTACGTCAATGAATACCCATTGATAGTACTATGCCCTTGCTAGAGAGAGAAAACCTGAAGTATACCATTGTTTTTGATTACTTTTCATTAGAGCATCTTTTAAATCATCGAAGCGAATTAAGTGATAACTATCTCCGTAACTTGACGGCAAAAGGAATATTGAGTTCTTCAAAACCATTGAAAAAAAGTGATTGGATCAATTTGATCAAAGAAAGAAACAATATTTTTTTTAAAAGGGTCCAAGTATCAAATCTCGAAGAGATCGATCTGAAAGCATTAACACAACATACAGACAGATTGCCAACCATACAAATAGACTACCGTTTTTCTATTATAGAACTAGTACCAATAGATACTGACTTGATCATGAATGCTAATAAACCATTAACGTCTTTGAATAAAAGATCCATTGTTGGTGAGAGATTGGAGGCGGAATTACTCGGTGTTGGAGTTGTTCGACTATATAGGGATTCAGAAGGTCATTTGAATGAATCGATGATTCAGAACAAAAATTTAGAGTCAGTCCCCGGAAACAATACTACAGTCGCCATTCTAGCAGTACCTTTTTATTTTACTGCAAGTGATTTGCTTTTGGGCTTTTTTGATTCTGATGACTCCTCCAAAATATCGCATCTCAGAATGGTGAAGTCTGTCTCCCCTAATCGGTATATGCTATTAGTGAAGCTTCGTTCTTCTGAACATGTAAAACCTTTTTTGAGAAAGTATCAAGGAAGGAACTTTAATTCATTTGAACCCGAGAAATGTTCTGTTGTTGAAATAAAAGAAATAATTTTTAGACGAGAAGCTGGTAATGATCTTTCAAGATTGAATATTAGCTTACCATATCTCCTCGAAGATCCATTCACTAACGAAAAATACGAGAAAAATGATAAATCCTACAATTATACCGAGTTAGCAACATGTCCTGTTTGTTTAGACAGACTTGATAGTACAATAAGTGGATTATTCACGATACCTTGTCAACACACATATCATTCAAGCTGTCTTTCCAAGTGGAAAGATGATACATGTCCCGTTTGTCGATACTCTAACAAGGAAAAATCTAAGTTATGTGATAATATTTCAAGTCGTGAGAATTCTAATACAACAAGTGATCAAGTCGAAAACTGTGTTGTATGCCATTCTACATCTAATTTATGGATATGTTTGATATGTGGAAACGTTGGGTGTGGCAGATATCACGAAAAACATGCAATTGGACATTGGGAACAGACTGGCCATTGTTTTGCTATGGAAGCAAATAGCCAGAGAGTCTGGGACTATTCTGCTGATGGATATGTCCACAGGTTAGTTCAAAATGAAGCAGATGGTAAAATCATTGAGTTGCCTTTAAAAGATGAAAGTAATAGATCAAACGATGAGAAGATTGACAAAATAGGATTTGAATATTCAAAGTTGCTCATTGACCAATTGGAAAGCCAAAGGAGGCACTATGAGTCCCGCATGGAAGACATGTTTTCGGAACTGTCTACGAAGGACAAATATATTGAGAAGCTCAAGAATATCGTAGAGTTTGAGAACAAGGAAAAAAATAAAATTGAAGAAAGAGTGAACTCTCTCGAACAAAATTATGTCAAGCTATCCGAAAAGAATACCAAACTTACTGAGCTCAATAAGACCTTAATAAGTACTATTAAGGATCTCAAACAACAAAATAATATATTGGGTAAACAAAACAAAAATCTTCAAGAGCAAGTTGGTGATTTGATGTTCTATCTTGATAGCCAAGATAAGTTTAAGGATGCTTCCGATGATGTTAAAGAAGGCACTATCGTTACATTTCCTAATCTGAATAAATAGACACAGATTTGAGTTCGGGAGAAGTCTAATATTTTCGAGTATAAGAAAAATCAGTAAAATATACTGACTCCACAACATCTCCGTTGGTATCTGGTTTCTGTATTTTTATTATCGATGACGTACTATTTGATCTACTTTCTTCAATGTTGTCGTAAATAAACTTGGATATCGGCGAGTTTGGTGGTGTTATGTCTAGCGATGTAAACTCTTCATCAAAATTTTCAGCCAATTCGGGATTGCTAACAAGTGGAATTATAGGTGGTGGCTGTATATCGTCTTGCTGATTTTCAACGAATTTCCAATTAATATACCGAAAGAATTGGTGATCCTTAATCTTTTTGAATATCTCTTCCTCATCAATATTGACCCTTTTATCTACATTCCTGTTCAAGCACTTGCCCATAAAATCTTGTGCTATCTGCGAAAGATAGAAAGGATATCTTATTCTCTGTGTGACGATTTTCTCCATAATTCTTTTATTATTATTTCCAGTGAATGGAGGCTGTCCTGTCAACATATCAAATGTAACAGCACCCAGCGACCACCAATCACATCTAGAATCATACTTTTCTCCTTTTATAACCTCTGGAGCGATATATTGAGCTGTACCGTCGAGAGAGTCACATTGATCAGCAACTTTACTCAATCCAAAATCAGTAAGAACTAAATGACCTCTTTTATTGAGCATACAATTTTCAGGTTTCAAATCTCTATATATCACTCCTGCATTGATATGGAGATGTCTCAATGCCAAAATCATTTCGGCCACATAAAAACAAGCAACCTTTTCACTCATTATACGTTCCTGAGACAAGTGATAAAACAACTCACCACCTTCTAGATACTCCAAAAGCAAATAGACCTTATCAAAGTCCTGAAGAGCATAATATAATTTGACTATATTAGGATGTGAAATCTTTTTGAGTATAGTATGTTCTGTAAGTGTTCGTTCATAGTTTTTTGTATTGACAATCATGGAAACCTTCTTGAGTTGTTTTTGGGCATATAGTTTCCCTGTAACCCTATGCTTTACAAGAATAACTTTTCCAAATGATCCTTTGCCTAGAACTTTAATAGGGATGAAGTCTGCGACTTGGGGTTTTCGGCCTTTCAATATTTCATGGCAACTTTGATGTATCGAACAGTCATCAGGAGTAATATTTGAGTTCTGACGGGAGTCATTCTCTTGCTCAGCTTCGTAAATTTCATCAAACCCAACTTCATAAGAATTTCCCTCTCTATTATCAATGTGTCCTACGGAAATGGTACTGTCTGATCTGAACTTTTGAAAATGCGTTATCTTGTCATCTGTATTCTTATCATTAGCATCAACTGAATGCGTACAAAGCTCAAGATTATCTTTGATGTGCAATGAAAATTCATCTTCATCAAAGCTAAACACACCAGGCATACTTTCCGTTGACTTCAGAGAGTGTTGATGTGTATTAATATTAGTGAACTTGAATGAAGTTTATCAATGCATTAAAATTATTGTTTTCACGTGACCAGTTAAAACGTATATATATATACAAAATTAATCTTTGTGAAAGTCAAATTTGTGCTGAGATTATTATTTGTTCAGATGATCAATCTATTATAAAGTTCGAGAAGGCACTACTACTCATTAAACATGCCATCTAAGAATTCCCATAATTCAATAAAAACAAGTACTAACACAATTTCAGTGAATAAATGGAAAGATCCTTCAAATTGGCCCGCTGCTTTGCATGATTTTGTAAACAGGTGTTTCGCTGAAGCAAACAAAAAGAACTTTAGTTCAAAACAAAACACTATATTCAGAAATCAGATGAAAGATATCATTAACCTAGCAATCAAAGAGGATAAAATTCTTACAAATGATTGGACTAAACAAACTATACCTTTTTTACTTGATACCAAAAAGACAAAATTAGTTTTACATGGTAATTCTAGCGAGAAAGATACCGAAGAGCAAGCTGAAGTCAAAAAACATAATATTTTTGGCGAAGTTGAATCTGATGATAATGATTTCAATGAATCAAAAGTTTCAAAGCTTACAAAGTCAATAAATATCAGTGAAAGTATAGGGCGACTGAAAAAACAAAAGCTTACAACTCAACCATTAAAGTCTACACAAAAAAATGTTGAAAGTATGTCTAATGAAAAGAAATTAGAAGAGAGGAGCAAACGTTTTGAGCGAGAACTATCAATCTCAACATCCATTTTGTTATCTGACGATTCAATTTCAACCGAACCAATTGTGGGAAAAAACCTGTCACTGGAAAAAAAGTATTTGAGGCTAACTTCTCAACCTAAACCAGAAACTGTAAGGCCATTGCATGTGTTGAAGCAAACCTTACAATTGTTATTCGACAAATTTTTTGAGGGTGCTTCATATCATTATTTGTGTGATCAATGTAAGTCATTGAGACAAGATCTGACTGTTCAGAACATTAAAGATGATTTCACTATCATGGCATACGAGTTCCATTCAAAGCTTGCAATCTTAAATGGTGACTGGGGTGAATTTAACCAATGTCAATCACAACTTAAGATTTTATACGATAGGGCCGACCTTGAAAAGCCTAATAGACTAGAGTTTTTGTCATACCGAACACTCTACTATATATTCACAGAAAACGGGAACGAGATACATGAACTTGAAGCTCATTTGTTAGAAGAAAATGCTCATTATGCTGAAAATAAATTTTTGAGCAAAGCACTTCAAATTTCAGTTGCAATTTTTACATCCGATTTTTATCAGCTATCTACAATCGTTAATGAACTTATGTCTAAAAACAATGAAGAAGAAAAACTTATATCACATAGGAGTAAAAGTGAAAAAAGACTACAGATTACGAATAGTAAAGCCCTGCTGCTCAAACATGGCCCATTTTTCTTTTTTACAAAGTTTTTAGTCTCGATTATGGAAAGAGAGAACATACGCACATTAGCTTCTTTGTGTAGCGGGTTCAAACAACTTCCTTTAGATTTTCTAACAAAAATACTATGTTTGGAGACAGATGAAAAGTTGTTTGAGTTTTTGTCTCAAAATCAGTTAACGAATTTTGTCAACAAAGAGAAAACTGCCTTCAATGCACAAAAAGCACGAATTATGGTTGATCAGTTAAAAAGTTCTGCTTTCAGAAAAATTGATATCAAAGGTCAAGTATAGTCAGTTAAAAATGATCAATTCATCTCGTTAGCAAAGATCATTATTTGGGTAATAAACTTCCCTCTGTATCGTGTTATACACGAGCTTGTGATGTACCCATCTTTGTTCAAGTTACATGTAATCAAATGGTTCAACATCACATGATGTGGGATCAAGTTTCTTTCTATAAGATTGAGCTTGTCGGAATGTTTCAATTTTGTTCTTGTGCCATTTCCATTACTGTTCTCTCGTAAAAGTCGGGCTTTAGTTGCCATTTTGTTTCCTGAAGGACTCGATTTGTTCCCTCTTTGTTGAATTGTCGAAGAAGATGAAGAGTTGGAACTGGATGCTCTTTTTAAGATTGGCCTAGATGGTTTGTGCCTACTATATTTGTCCATGGTATTCAAATCACTTATTCTATAATGATAAATTTCATTCACATGGGGAATATTTGATGATTGATACTGGTAAGGGAAAGTTTTGTAATTTTTACTGGCAGAATCATTCAAAAGATTTGAGTTCAAATACACTGGTAATAAAGGGGGAATACTGAAGTTCAAATCTTTCAAAAACTGAAAATGGTTCATATTTTCAAATTCTTCATCTGTGTAATCTAATGGAGATCCGTTTGGATATTTTAGCTTCTCCGGATCATAGAAATCAGGAATCGATGTTGTATATTCAAGTTTAGGAAGTGGATAAAAGGGGGAATCTGCCCTATCAATGTCTCTACCTAAACTTGAATAATACGGATCAGATGATTCTAGGTTGGAAGATGAGCGTCTTTCTTGATCTGATAAATGGATATTCTCCTCATTCAAAAGTTCTAAATTATCGAGATCGTCGTATTCAAAATCATCCAGTTCTTCATTCAATGGTATATCATTAAATGTATTTTCATCATTTATTTCTTCTGAGAAAAAAGCAACAGATGCATTACGGCTTTGTGATCTTCCATATTGGTAAAGTGATGGTCTTTCATCGGAAGAATATTTAGTTGACGAATTAAAACTATCAGAACAATATTGATAATTATCCATTCCTGAAGAACTATTGCAGCCTTTTGCTAATGTAATATTCTCAATATTGTCTTTATCTAAAGAACTAGACGGTAAAAGTTTTGGCCGTTTGGAGAAATCGGGCAATACAGGCAATTCTGAAGTATCGAAATATACTTTAGGGGGTAGCTGTGAATCAATCTCAGCATTGTTTTCAGAGTGAGGACTTTGAGACATTGCTTCGTGTACCTTGTATTTGAGCTGGGGAGATGATCTTCCAGAACTCATAGTTGGCCTCTTGTTATCAGTATAAAACGGATAGGATGAATGATCACAACACCGCATACAAACATACAACCAAACAATTGATGCGCATCTGTCAGTCCCTCACGGCCTCGCGTGAATAACTCCGAAAACTGTACACCAAGGGGCTCAGCGAGATGAGGAAAAATTGTTTCTCCATGTAGCATCATTGATAATGCCTAATGTGGAAAGAGTCAAGCGTTTCTTGCGTAAGATCCGGTGTTCTTCAAGTTTTTGGACAGCCAGATATATATTTCACGTTTTCCAAACACAGTCGAAAACAACTGTAGAAACTGTTTCTATTTTGGAAAGATATATCGATAATGTTAGCTATTAGCATAGCAATCTGGTTGTCGGTATTTTCAAATATTGGAGAAGCTGCATATGTTAGTCTTCCTTTTCAAAAACGTTGGTATGATCAACAAAACAGATCCACGGGTGATGGCAAGTCATATTCAATCATAATAAATAGAAACATTCACGTTAAGAGGGAAAGTTCTGATGCTTATTTTCAAGAAAAGATAAAATTCAACCAGTTGTTTTATGAGGTGGAATTGGAAATTGGGTCACAAAAAGACCCCGTCACTTTATTATTAGATACAGGCTCATCCGATATCATTATAAACTCTGCAGATAATGTTGAATGTCAAGTAGCCGATGTTGATAATAATTCAAATGTACAAAATCTACAAAAACGTAATGCTCCGTTTGATGCTATTTGTATCCAGGCATCCGCTACAAAAAATATTTCTGATTCCATAGCTTCATCAAAATCTGACATCCCAGCAAATGAGAACACTTCTGATTACCCTAAATTGAATAGAACTATCAAATATGCTTCTGACAATGAAGACTATTTAATGGCTATTGCACCAAAAGTCGATCCTTTGTATGACTGCTACTTCTTTGGAGTTTTTAATTATTCAAAATCCAATTCTTTTGAAATCACAAGCGCACCACTTGACATTGAATATTATGATGGATCAGGAGCAGTTGGTTTCTATGGAAAAGATACACTCTTTTTAAATGATATTGAAATACCACATACTACTATTGGCTTGAATACAAAATCATACTTGGCTAAAGGTGTTTTGGGAATCGGTTTCAATTCCAATGAAAATGCATTTCAAAATGGATATCCTAAATACGAGAGCTTTCCTGAACATTTGAAAACTCTCGGCTTAATAGACAGACCGGTTTATTCTATTTATGGTGTGTATGGTAAGAAAAACTCAATTTTGTTTGGTGCCTACGACAAGTCCGCTTATATCAAAGATAAAGGTCTTACATTGATTCCTATTGTTGCTTATAACCCAGGAACAAAAATAGGAGAAGGACCATTCTACGTTTCAGTAACACTTTCGTCAATTTCGTTTACTTCATCAAAACTAAATGACGAAACAATTGCTTCAGGAGACGCCATCGCCTTACTTGACACTGGAGCGTCTTACAGTACTGTCCCTTATTACATTTTAAATGAAGTATTAACAAAGTTTGATTTCAAATGGTCTTCTCAACTTGAAACATTTGTTATCTCGGAATCGGATATACCAAAAGATCAAGCCTTCCTTACTTTCAACTTTCAATCAGCCAAAGTTGAGATTCCACTTATTGACTTTACATATCCTATTATTGATGGACAAACTTTGTCCAACACAGGTTTAAGGTCTATATCCATTGAAGGTGGCGATGACGACAGGTTTATTTTAGGAGATGATTTCTTGAGCTCAGTTTATCTCATTGTAGACCAAGAAGCACATTCTGCAGCATTAGGACAGGCAAACCCTAATAAACATGATAATGATATTCAAATTGTTGAAGGTACCATTTTAGATGCAATTAAATCGCCAGATTATGATGAAGTATACAACAATAACGGCTCCGGAAGACTTAGGTTAACTACGATCGATAATCCAAATCATATTCATACTATCGAGAGTTTTGATCAAAATCTACAACTGTACCAACTGGGTTTAGGAAATGATTTAAAATGGTAAGAAGCTTTTTTAAAGATTTGTGTAAAAGTAACACATTTTTATAAACGGGTACGAAGAGAAACAAATAAGTTGATTGTTATAATCATAATGAGGTATAAGATGACTCAGATGGGAATATAGTTTTCTCATAAAGAGTAGCAGATGGGATATAGGATACTGAAAATGAAGTTTTGCTGATGCTGTTGGGATCGTGAACAGTAGCTAATTTCAATTCGGTGATGTCATTGTAACCATAAGTAAAATTATAAGAAGATGCTGTTGTTGCATTTGGAAACAACGATTCAACAGCAACAATATCCTCAGATTTTGGGAAAAAGTTTTTTGGTGCGATGGCAAGTTCCTTGTCTTCCAAATCAACAGCAACATAAATATATTGTAGAATAGCATCACCAAAAACAAAATGATCGTATGTAGCATCAATACCAAACACAACAAAATCACTTTCATTATTAGTAGATGCTTCAACAAGCGGGAAAGTCAAGTCAAGCAATGGAACATCAATCTGGACATCTTGAAGCTTGAAACTAACGGTCGAGTTTTCAATTTCTGTACCATTAACAATATAAGCGTTCAAAGAGGACGAATACAAAAAACCTGCATTTGCAATGATTTCATTGTAGACATAGTATGGAAATGCTCCTGTTGCTGAAGTGGTATCAATAATTGCAGCAGCAAGACCTGATGCAATCAACGAGGTATCGTTGTTATTATTGGTGAAGGAAATTGATGATAACGTCAATGCAACTGCAGATGCATTTCTAGTGTCATTGTATGCAACCGGAAACTCGATTAATGGTACAACACTCAGATTGCCAACAAACTGTTCCCTATCGATACCACCAAAAAGAAGTGAAGAACCTTCTAAAAGATAATTTTCATAAAGTGAGTAAACAACCTTTTTAATGAAACCTTGCGATTTTAATTGTTGAGGAAAATTTTCATAAATCGTTTTGTTTTGTAACCAAGTTGATTCCGCATTCTCAAGACCAACACCAAGAACTCCAAATGAATCTATGTTTGACTTGTTAACCAAACCAAATGAGACATTGCTTAGTAGTGAATTTCCATATGACACAAAATCCTTTGCCCAAATACCTGAATGCACAGATTCTTCATCAGAGTAAGCAATAAAAGTTTCATTTTCAGTAATGAAAGAGTCTGAATTTTCATAATCGAATAGCCCCCAACCTGAACAGTTTTGTGGTTCTGCTTCCAAAATTTCAAGATTATCCAGTGCATATGTTGGATGAGGATAAGCGCTCAACCAGTTTGTAGATACTGATTGTGAAGGGTAAAACTGGATATCAAAAGATTCGGTGGATTCATATGTTGAAGTTGTTGTAGTGGTGGTAAATGTTTCTGTGGATTCATGAACTTCTACAATGTATGCATCAGATTCACTATTGAAGTAAGTAGTTGTATGTTTTGAGATTGATGCTGGGGTATGAGTCGTTGTTTTACTTGAAGAGAGAGATGAAGAAGAAGATGCTGTATTGGAATAAATATATTGGATAGTAAAGTTAGAAGGGCCATCATATTCTTCCAAACCATTGATGCAAACTTCATTGTCAATCGAGTTGATCCAAAGGTCAGCTGATAATGTATCGACTAATACAGTAACATTTTGGGCAGTGGAACCAATTGCCAAATCAACCGCATAGTAAACCTTGTCGTTATAAACACCAGCAACAGTGTCATTGACAGGAGTAGATTCATTCAAATAATTTTTGTAGTAAACATATATTGGGTATTTGTCAATATTTGAATTCTGGGACCAAGAACCTCTCAGTTTTCTTGCATCAAGTTTGACGTAATTATCAGCCGAACTCAGTGGCATTAAACATGTTAATATAGAGAGAAACAAGGAGGATGTTCTCATGATAAAGCGTTTGATAATAAAAGATATCCTGGAAAAGGTAGAAAAGTTCAACAAAGGAGATTTATATCACCTTTTAACCCTTCTTGAAATCAAACTGCCAAAATTTCGGCATGAACTCAGTTGCCAGACAATAAAGGCCATGGATGATAAAAATAGCGCGCTAACACAGTCGGTCCATTATAAATATTTTAATCAATGACGTTATTTCCCCAAAGAGGAAAGTAATTGACCAAGTTTAAATCACGTGAAATCAGGTTCTGCTTACATAATTCCATCATAATCTGAAAAAAATATAATGTTTTTGTCTAGTTTTGTTTGTTTATGTATGTCATGGTAAGCATAGGAAATCAGGAAATGGCCCACGAATTACAACAAGTTGAGGAAATTTTGACGAAACTTGAAGGCCAAGATTTTCAAAGGAGTGGAATTTTCACCAACTCTTTGCTCAAGGTTAAGAGTACTACAGAGATTATCAGAGATGTTCGTGATGAGGAGGTTGTTTTCTTTCAAGGTAAAAAGATGAGCGAAATAGATTACGAGATGATTAATGATTACGGATTAAGCAATTCAGATCAATACGCTAAATATGAAATGACCAAGCTACTCGAATTGGAGAGTTGTAATATTGATTTTAATGATGAACTCACAACAATATTATCACTGGTTAACAATGATGAGTTTTCTGATGATATTGATGACTTTAAACTAATTTTCAAAAGAGTGAAAACTATCAGGAAGATATGGGCTTCATCAAAAAGAAATATGCTTGATATCGAAACAAATCAATTGTTAAATCAGGTTGATGACAAGTTACAGATCATCATCAATATATTGAATAGTGTTGCGAATTTGAACAAGGAACTAGATGAACAAAGGAAACAACTTGAATTTACATATCGAAATGATCAAATTGATGAGTCCACTGATGATTGAATGAGTAAAGTAAGTTATAAAAAAAAAATTTTTCAAAAAAAGAAGGTTATAAAATAGTCATGTTGTTAAGGTTTTTAAGAATTTTACTGAAAACAATTAATTTTTTTTCGAAATCAGATTTATTTTTATCTTCAATTGCTTCAGCAAGAGCTGGTAACTCTTGCCCTTTATAACCAGTGTATCTACCACTAGCATAGACAAAATGTTTGTACCATTCTCTTTCATTTAAGCCTTCGTTATCAAGGAAATGTCTTTCAAAATAAGTTAAAATGGTGTTTGCAGCTTTTGTTTTAAAATGCAATTTGATTTTCTGCCAATAAGATAGTTTATCCCAATTTTCATGCAATTCAGCCAATTTCTCTAAGTTAGCATCATTTTCTAATGTTTTCAATTCCAATGACTCCAATTGGGATTTGACTTTTTTGATCAATTTTTTTAGATTGTTATGACACATTTTTGATTTCCAATCATGAGGAATTTCAAGAGACTCAAAATAAGAGGACAAAGCTGTAGCATAATCATGAGTTCTTAATCTTAGTACAGGTTCTTCAACTAAATGCAAAATAATCAATGACATATACTTGGATAACAAATTGTGATAAACAAAGCCAGGATCTCCAAAATTCTTCATCCAGTTATAAGAATCATAGATGGAATGATATTGATAGATTGGTGATTTTTTGACATCACTAGAAAATCCTAAATCAACTGATGGAATACCCAAGTGATCTAAAAATACGGTATAATCTGATCCTGAACCTAGAGTGTTTATCTTACCTTGATATGAAATGAAATGTTCGTATAAAGATTTGGTTGAATTTGGATATTTCAATTCTTTTGCAGTATCTAATAAGAGATCATTCAAAAGTGGTGAAGAACTGAGAGTTAAGATAGGACCAATGCTAGCAACGTCGGTATTCAAATAAGCAATACATTCCTTTTTCAATTTATTAGAATAATATTCAGCATATTCAGTTGAACCAATCAAGCCGTATTCTTCAGCATCCCAACTTGCGAAAACTATGGAAACATTTGGAATCCAACCTATTTTTGATAATTCACCAAAGGCACGAACAATTTCAAGAATTGTAGCAGAACCAGAATGTGGATCACCTGCAGATGGGGTCCAAGAATCATGATGATTGCCAATAAGTATAAATTTACTATCATCTTTACCCTTGATTTTCCCAACAATATTGTAAATATTTGAGATATTAAACTCTTGCTTATTGTATAAGTTTAAAGTAAATTTTGGATTTGGGCCTATGGAATAATCGAAATCATCTACTAAACCTATCCATCCTTCAATTTTTGGACCATGGCCTTTTAATTTAGCAAGAATTGGTTGTACTTCTCTATAAGAAATTGGTAATGCTGGAATAGTTGGAATTGTCTTATAAGGGAATTGTCTTTCTTTTTTCTCACCAGGTTTAATTGCATAGCCAGGGGTAGTTGGATCTCCTGGAGTGTAACTCAAAAATTGAGCAGAACCTCTTTGTATGGATGATGGATTCCTTGCTGGGCCATTAGGGTAAGCCTTATATCCATTTTGTTCAACAATTTCACCATCATCATAAGTATCGGTATAGAGGAGAACAGCGGCCATGCCATGATCTTGAGCAAATTTAACTTTCAAACCCCGAAAGATTTTACCATATCTAATAATTGCAATTTTACCCTTAAGATCAAGACCTAAGTCTTCAAGTTTTTGAAAATCTTCATGGGAACCATAATTACAATATACATATTCCGCGGTAACATTACCATTTGCAGCATAACCTAAAAATGCTGGTACAGTGTAATTTGATGTTGGATCTTCATCGAGAGTATCTTCAATTAATTTAGGAGTATAAATAACAGATTGATTTTTCAAAAGATGTAAACCATTTTCAAGAGGATATGACATATATGATGTGTAGACATCAACAAAAGTATCTTGTAAACCAAATTCTTGAAACTTGTCAAGGGTATAATTAACCATAGCCAAATTTGTACCACCTAGTTGAAGATCTCTTGAATAATCTTTTGACCATTCACCAGCATTGTTTGTTTCTAAAGCATTTAAAATGACAGATTTAGATAATTCATAATGGTCTTCAGTGTTTGGTGCACTGTGAATTGTGCGATTGATAGCAGCTAAAGTGTTGACGAAAATCACATAGAGCAAAGCAATGCTAAATGTAAGTTTCTTACTTAACCTCAAAGGCTTCCTTTGAGAAGCCTGAATTTCCAAATCCTGTGTCTTGTCGTCCATTGTTGAATGAAGAGTTGAATTGCAAAAGTTTATGGACAGGAGTACTAATCAGTTAGTGTCATATCTAATGAGAGAATTGAACTCTGCTAATTCCGCACTCCGGTCACAGCCTAATTTCACTCTGCCCCCTTCCACCCACGACAGCAATCTTTGTTGTGTCTAACACATCACCCATCACAGATCACGTGATTCGTTTTTTCCCAATTCTCATAATTTTGCTCTAATGACGTCACTGTGCGCTCATAATGGTCTTTGAAAAAGCAGTTATTAATTACGGGCCCTCCTCAGCCTCCGCGTGCCAAATGCGGAAGGAGCTTGCACGTTGCCACAATAAACTTATTATTGATCTCTGTCTTTCCTGCGTCATAATTGTCTTCACGGAATCGCTGTTTGCGAGATTTCACTTGCTGACGAAACAAAAGAAACGCATCTTATCGACCTAGACTAAGCTTATGCATGCATCCATCAACTAACCGGTATTATGATTCAATATTTTTTTCAAATTTTTTATTCTCCCTGTTGAGTCTTTATATCGTATATAAATGCTTGCAATCCCTGTGCTTTTGAAATCAGTATTTCAAACAACACCGTTGAAGCACCCTTTCCCCCTTTTTTTTTCATTCTTTCTATACATTAAGAAAAATAAATTATGACGCAAACAAAAACTACTCCCTTATCCACTCCGGTTAAAGAATTCCCTCAAAAACTTAATTCACCACAAGACATTGGCTTTGTCTTTGATATTGATGGAGTTTTATTAAAGGGTAAGAAAAGAATAGAAGAAGCTACTGATATTATAACACATTTACAAAAGGAAAAAATCCCTTTCATATTATTAACAAATGGTGGTGGTATGACTGAAAAGAAGAGAATTGATTTTATCAATAAAACTTTACAATTATCAACACCAATTCATGAAGATCAATTGGTTCAAGCCCATACACCAATGAGAACCTTGATTCCACATCATAAAAGAGTTTTGATTTGTGGTGGTCCTGCTGATGATGTTAGAGAAGTTGCTGAGAGTTATGGTTTTGAAGATGTTATCAGACCTGTTGATATAATTAGAGCTAATCCAACTATTTGGCCTTATCATATGTTTACAGATGAACAACTTAAAACTTGGGGTAAAGATCCAGAAATAACTAAACTTGATGTTGATGGTCAAAATTGTGGTGAAAATTTACCAATTGATTCAATTTTAATGTTTAATGATTCAAGAGCATTGGGAGCAGAATTACAAATTGCACTTGATTTATTAAATTCTGAAAATGGTGTTTTAGGTACTAGACGTAAGGAGAAAAGTAGTAAACCTAGTATACCTATTGTTTTCTCTAATAATGATTTCCTTTGGGCAAATGAATATAAACAACCTAGATTTGCAATGGGTGCATTAAAAATTGCAATTATGACAATTTATGAAAAAATAAATGGTAAACCTTTAGAACAAGTTACATTGGGTAAACCTGAAAAAGTTTGTTATGATTATGCACATCATATTTTGATAGATTGGAGGAAAGTTTTATTAGGTGAAAAGCAAGCTGGTAATTTATGTTTACCACAACTTCATGATCCACCACTCAAATCACCTTTCAAAAAAGTTTACATGGTTGGTGATAATCCAGAATCTGATATAACTGGTGGTAACAATTATAATTGGGGTACAATCTTAGTTAAAACTGGTGTTTATCAAGATGGTGATTTTGAATCTAATCCTGAAGCTTCACAACCTAGTCTTGGTATTTTCCCTAATGTTAAAGAAGGTGTTATGGCAGCTTTAAAATTGAATGGATTGGCATAATCATCAATATCTATCCATAATATTCTTTGCATATTTATATAATAAATTTTTTTAGATCATTTTGAGCTTTCCTCTTTAAAACTATTTGGAGTTTTATTCATTTTCTAAGTATCTATTCAATAAATAATTTTTTGAAAACTATAAAATGTATATAAATAAATAGAACAATTAACTATAAATTAATATCAATATTGTTCTTTTTCAATGCTTCATAAACTCCATCCCAAACATTATCATAAATTCCCAACGTTGGTTTTGATAAACTTTTATTTAATTCAAAATCTCCATCTTTATAAACACCAGTTTTGACTAGAATTGTTTCCCATCCATATTCATTACCACCACGAATATCAGATTCAGGATTATCACCAACCATATAAACTTTTTCAATTAATTGTTCAGTAGGTTTTGATCCAAAATTTGTTGAAATTTTCAAATCATTAGAAAATTGATTATTAGATATTTTAAACCATTCATTATTTAAAACATGTTCAGCATATGCAAAATTAATTGGCCAAGGTTTACCAATAGTTTGTTCTTCAAGTTCTTTACCTTGATTTAAAGCTTTATAAAGTTCTTTAATAGCAATTCTAAATGCACCAACACCAAAACGTGGAATTGAATAACCTGTACTCCATTGTAAATCCATATTACTGAAAATTATTGGTATACTTGGAATTGAAGAATTTAAATCTTTCCTTCTAGTTGTTATAATACCATTATCACAACATAATGCATCAATTGTAATTTGTAAATCTGAACCCATATCACGAGGATCATTTATTACAAAAATTGCATCAATCGATCTTGAATCAATTTCACTAATATCTGGTGTTAATGAATGATTTGAAATCTCATGTGTGGTATATCTAGTAAATGGCCAAATTTCAGGTTGTGCTCTAATTATATCTATTGGTCTAATTACTTCTTCAAAACCATATGATAGAATAACTTCTCTTGCATTTGGATCAGGACCTCCAATTACTAATACACGTTTGAATTTATTAGTTAATTGTTTTAATGGTGTATGAGATTGAACTAATTGATCAATTGTCAAAATATTATGATCAGAATCTAATCCTATATCAATCAAATTTGAGATTGAATTGACTGGGGAAAGGCATGAATTAAGAAAATTTATACGAGTTTCCTCTAATTGACCACCACCATTTGTTAACAATGCAAATGGTATTTTGTTAGTTCGTAACATTTGTAAAGTATTTGAAGCAAATGGAACTATCGGATTTCTTGACTGCATAAGTACACCATCAATATCAAAGACAAATCCAATTGGAGCTTTAGGAATTGTAGTTGATAATTTACGTTTTGTTATTCTTATTATTTGTAACCTGTACATTTTGAAATGGAGAAATTCAATTTGTATTTGCTCAGTTTATTAATATTGTTGAGTACAACTGTAAAGCCTATATCCGGAATTAGGCCTATGCAGAAGGGAAGAAAAAAAAAGATTGATCTCTCCATTATTTTTATCAAATAGCGATTTGTTATTGTAATATGTATCCTAAAACCTAATTCTGAAGATTAAAGAAGCACATATGCAAAATTGATGAGTAAAATAGTAAAGGTATGCAAATTATTATATAGTATAGTATGATAAGGTACAAAAATTTTATAGTATAATTGTAAGAGGGGAAGAAATTAATTATCAATCAAGTAAACAAGTAACCATGCAGAACCTGCAGCAATTGAACCAATAAGTACCATTTGAACACCTTCCCATGATCTAGTTGAAACTGAACAATCTTCACCCATTGATATTAAACTTTTGATATAACCAAACCAAAACAAAGTAAATACCATTAAAATAACCGAACTTGTCAAAGCATCATGGACATATTTGAAGAAAAAATATGGTATTAGTGGTACAAAACCACCAAAAAAATAACCAGAACCAATTGTTAAAGCGGATGATAAGATTCTACCTTCAGGTGGTTCTTCTAAACCTTTACCATATCTAATTATAAAATCAATCATTGCTTGAGGATTTTTATTTAAATCATCAACAAAATATTCAGCTGTTTGTTCTGAAGCTCCCATTTCAATCAATATATCAAATAATTCATCATCAATTGTTTCTTGATTTTGAAAAAAAAGTTGTTTCTCTTTACGTACTTGACTATAATAAAATTCAGATTCGGATTTTGCAGCTAAATAACCGCCTAAACCCATTGATATTGCACCAGAGACCAATTCTGCCATACCACCTGTTATAACTAATTTAGTATCACCTAATGAAGATAAACCAGCTGTTAAAGCGAATGGGACTGTTAAACCGTCGGATAAACCAATGATTAAATCTGACATAATTCTTGGATCCACTTTATTGAGCAAATTCAAAGGGAATGGTTGTGAAGATGACGATGATGTTTGTTGTGATGGTAAATTAATACCATTTTCAATATCATTATTGAAACTTTCATCATTAGTAGTAGTACTGTTACTGTTGAGTAATGTTGTGTTTTCAGTAACAGGAGTATCTGAAGAGTCAGATGAGGATTTAGTATTAGGGAGTAATTTTGTTACCAATTGTTTGACACCTACTAAAGACATTGTTTTGTTTTGATCAATAGATTAAATTGATAATTGTATAGTGATTGAATTAAAGAATTGAAGTTTGGGAAAAGAAGTAGTTAGTTGAAAGATTAAAGAATAAATTTTAGTGTCAATAGGAGTGTGAAACGGTTGAGAGGTGGACGTTAATAATAATCAGAGTAGGCTAGAAAAGTTTTTATTGTGAAAACAAAGTAAATAAAGATGTAAAACTGAGAGAACGTAAAGACATTAAAAAGACGCTGTTGTGATTAGATATTGGAGGTCCCTGATTGGGCAGAGGACGGGCTGTACCGCAGAGCTGTCAAAAGAGCTATTGTTTCGAGTGCCGGGAGAGGGGGAGAATGGGGGGAGAATGGGGGGAGAATGGGG
>JAJMSP010000196.1:0-55269 GCA_030558495.1 Pichia insulana
TTTGTGTTTAATGGACAAAGTACTGGCTTAGGATTGATTAAAATTGAATCTTTAAAAATTGAAACTCGAAATTCTATGACAATACAACATCATCATTTTTTAATTAGAGAAGATTTTATTGAGCCGATAATTAAGATTCAATTTGAAAGTTTGTCATTTGATATAAAAGATTTTGATTATGATAAAGTTTCCAATTTGTTTGAGAAAGAAATTGACATTGAGTCTTTAGTTGAAGCTGCCGATCATGATCTCAACCTGTCTCTAATTGAACTCATCGGTAAAGGTACAATAATGTGTACAGGAACTATGGAAGGTTGGTTAGAAAATGTTGTTCAATTGACATTTATTTGGAAGATTAGTGATGGTAGTGGATCTAACTCTAAACGAGTAGAATTTCAAACTACGTCTACACCAGACTTTTTGCTTGGAATGTCGCAACCTGATTCTCAACCTTACAGTTCCTTATCTAATGTGGCATTACAGCCACCAACCTATGAGATGAGCAAGGAGGATGCCAGTGTTGTTGTTGAGCCGGGGAATTGAGACTAATTGACATAAAAAGGCACTGATTAGAGGTACGGCAAAACTCGCCTTCGGGAAAAAGCGGCAAGAAGCGGGTACTATAACCGTTGGAGCAACACGGGAAGTGGAAAAACGCTTTTCTCGGAGCCATTGCTGAGCCTCCACACAGGTCTTACCCGAGACCGTTTTTAGGGGAGCATAATTTTCGATTTTCACGGATAGGGGACACAGTGCAAGTGATTGCAAACTTCAAGTCTGGTGGTGCAACTATAAAACATATCCATATAGTTATATATTCTCTTCTCTTTCCTTTCAGTAATTATTAAAACAAGTATTAATTTTCTCAGCTTTCTTTCCTACAATTATTCTATAACTTTTGCCTTCCTCCACACAACTACAACATAATAAAATAAAAAATGGCTCCTGTTGCTGCTGAAACATCATTTGAATCTTATAAAATTCCTCTTTCTGAGTATGTATTTCGTCGAATTGAATCATTAGATATCCATAACATTTTTGGAGTTCCAGGGGATTATAATCTTTCCTTCCTTGAACATTTATATTCGGTTCCAAATCTAAATTGGATCGGTTGTTGTAATGAATTGAATTCAGCATATGCTGCCGATGGTTACTCTCGTGTTATAGGTCATGATAAATTTGGTGTATTGTTGACAACTCAAGGTGTTGGTGAATTGAGTGCATCCAATGGTGTATCAGGTTCTTTTGCTGAACATGTCCCTATTTTACACATAGTTGGTACAACTCCAACTGCTGCAAAGAATGTTGGTGCACATTATCATCATTTGATTAATGGTATAAAGACAACAGATCCAACCAATCATTACGCATATGAAGAAATGGCAACAAAAATCTCTTGTAAAATCTTGTCATTGACTGAAGATTTATCAAATGCAGCAAATGATATTGATGATTTATTCAAAACTATAATTGAAACAAAAAAACCTGGTTATCTTTATATTCCATGTGATCTTGTTAACAATATCATTGATGGTTCAAACTTGAAAACAATTCCTGGATATCAATTAAAGGCAAGATACCCATCCACATCAAAACAAAAAATTGATTCAATTGTGCAATTAATTTCTGAAAAAGTTATTAAATCTAAAAATCCATTGGCCTTATGTGATGTTCTAACAGATAGATACGGTTTAACTTCTGAAGTTCAACAAATTGTTGACCATTTGAATTTACCTTGCTCTAATTCTCTTATGGGTAAATCATTACTTGATGAGTCTAAATCAAATTACATTGGTGATTATAATGGTGACGAATCAAACAAAATGGTTAAAGCTTATGCAAAGAGCTCTGATTGCTTACTTCACTTTGGTGATTACTACAATGAAATTAATTCTGGTCACTGGACTCTATATCAAGATATAGATAAAGAAGCTATCATTTTGTTTAACCCAGAATATATCAAAATTGGTTCTCAAGTGTTTGAAAATGTTTCATTTCAAGACATTATTCCAGCTTTATTAACCAAACTTTCAAGTACTAAAGATATACCAACTTTCGAAATTCCTAAAATTGATATCGAAATTGAGCAAATCCCTTCTAATACTCCAATTTCTCAAACTTTATTGCTTCAAAAGTTGAAGTCATTCTTTAAACCAAATGATGTCATTGTTACTGAAACATGTTCTACCATGTTTGGTTTACCAGATATAAAAATGCCTCATAATTCAAAAGTTGTCGGTCAACATTATTACCTTTCCATTGGTATGGCCTTGCCATGTTCCTTTGGAGTTTCTGTTGCCTTATCTGAATTAAAGAAAGATTCCCGACTAATCTTAATTGAAGGTGATGGTGCAGCTCAAATGACGATTCAAGAATTGAGTAATTTTAACAGAGCAAATGTGATAAAACCACTAGTTGTTCTATTGAATAACAATGGTTACACTGTTGAAAGAATCATTAAAGGTCCTGAACGAGAATATAATGATATTAGACCTGACTGGAATTGGACTCAAATCTTTCAAACTTTTGGTGCTACTGATGCTAAGACAATCAAGGTGCAAGAACCACAAGAACTTGATTCTGCTTTGGAAACACTTGGAGATCTTGTCAATGTTCCTCGTTTGATTGAAGTTAAATTGGATAAACTTGATGTACCATGGAGATTCCACAAAATGGTTGGTAACTAAATAGTGTTTGAACTTTGTCATAACTTTACCTATATATCCCATTCTTCGCATGCAATCGTATTCTATAAATTCTATAATGTTTTATTAATAACTTTACATATGGTAATCAATAAAGTCATTGACCATAAGTTTGACATAATCGTCCAATTCAGCAAAAACATATTCTTTGAAGAAGGTATCATTTAAAATCGTACTTAGAAACTTTTTGAATTCTGTCATTAAAAGATCTCTCCTACGAACACCCTTTTTGGTTTGAACAAGATCTTGTGGTCCATTGGTTGAAATATATATTGAAGCTATCAAGACTAATTTCCCAAACCTTTTCTTGCCTAATTTTCCAATTTTATCTAATAAATCCATATTTGTAGAGTCCAATTTGCGGTGAATTAATGAAGGTTTAACAATTTTTCTATAACTTGGATCATCAATGAAAAAATCCATCAAAACATCTGTGAATCCATCGACTCCTGTTCCATGAGTTTTAAGAATTGCATTAACAGTTTTATAGAATTGTAACAATGAATGCTTATTCAAATTCCATGATTCATTTGAAGTTTCATCAATCAATTTATCAAGCATAATAACCAAATAATGTGTATCAAGCCTCATATCAACAATTTCTTGATTAGTTTCCCAACTAAACAAAAAACCAGGAATAGTATTGGAATGTGTGAATATATTAGAGTTGTACATAATAGCTAGTTCTAATAAAGCTGTATTTGAATCTACCAACTCTAAATAATAGTTAAGGATATTTGGATCCTCTAAAAAGGAACTTTTAGAATCAAAACAATAATCAAGCGGGAAGGGCTGGACAATATGATTTATTTGAAGATAATTAATGATTTTTCGTTCAAGATCTTCTCTTGTTATTGCTAAATTTTCAGCAACTAGGTTCTGTCTATAATCTTTCAATTGTGAGATAGTAATAAAATGATAAAAAGCTGGTAAAATTTTACTTGACAGTTCTCGTAAATAGTTTGTAATGGCAACAAATAGGGTTTGATCATCATGATGATTATTAATTAATTGTTCCAATTGATTGTCTATCTTAAGATCTATCTCCGGAGTACAATTTTTCTTCATAGGAAATTTGAATTTTTCTTCTACATTATAATATTCAGAAAGTAGAAAGGCATCGGAGTAATCTTTATCTTTGATTATCTGAGGAAAGCATGATACTTGCCAATTTGATAATTCATTCTTAATCACACGATTGGTAGGGAAATTAGTTGTTGTTTCTTCATTCACATATGATATTAAATTCGAACTATTTGAGCTTTTCACCAAAATCACATCTTCATCCATATTAAATATGACATCAAAGTCGAATTCAGAAATCAAACGAGGATCTGAAGTACCAATTAAAACCGATTTGTCACCTCTGATAATATCTATATGTTCATAGTCAATATTTGGATAAAATAATAATGCAGATGTAATAAATACTGAATTGAATAATAGGTATAATGTTTGAACAAAGTTACCCAAAAGAGTATAAACTTTCCTGTTTGTGAAAATACCAACTTTTTTACGAAGCATCAATGAATTGAAAAATATATGAATGGGTTTTATGTCTCTATAGGGAACAATAGGATTTAAATTTTGACAAATCACTTTAGTATTTTTTAATGTTTTAAGAAGTTCCTTAATATAAGAGCTTCTTTGTAAATCAATTCCAAACATTGATAAAGGAGAAGTTATAATTGAAGCTTTAGCCACTTGAATCGGAAACTCAAAAATAGAATCTTCCCTTACATCAATTGTTGTTTTGTAAAAATTTCCATGATCCCGAAAGATACGTTGTAAGTTTTCAGGAAGGGATAGTGATTCATTGGATGAAAAATCGGGTTGTAAACGAGTGATTGCAAACCTTGAGGCCCTATTCAAATTTTCAAACTGGGTCATCAAAATATCTAGTTTTGAACTGTTCAAATTTTTATATACCACCTCTATAGATCTTAAATCATATCTAGAATCTTTCAATTCTTGAAGCAAGTAGGTTAACAAAGGACTAAGAACTTGAAAAATTGTTAAGGTAGTTACAATTGATACACCAATAACTCTGTTCCCAATTGAAATCGATTTTGTGAATAAATAACATGGTGTTAATTTAACATTATCTATACCCGCAAGATCCCTGATTGGCATTAATGCATTATTATCTTCATTGATATACATTGGAACAATGGTAGAATGTTCTTCATGAGGAAAACTAAAAATGTTTGATGGGAAAATCAAATCTAATAAAGAATTCAGTTGTTCACCAACGTTCAATATAGATTCAGTGCAACATTTCTTGATTTCTATAGGTGATAAACCCTCCTTTTCGGTGACAAATAAATAATTGACAACACATACCATTGTTACTTCTAAGTTAAATCCCCTTTAAGAACTATCCAAAGGCACTTGACTGTTTTCAAGTTGGTGGTAGGAGACAGAATCTGTGAAAAGCACCGGGATCTTGGTTATCCAGATCTGGAACAACCGTTGCAGGCTAAATCGAGCTCTATTACCAGATTGAATTAATGAAACATTTTCCGCGACAAAGTTCCTGTTGTCTTACCATTGAGAGTTACCCGGTTGGTAAAGTGACAGTAAATTGACAGCAATTCCCAAACTTCCAGATTTAATCATGGTTGCTCTCGATGGCGTCTATACTTGTGTGTCACTCTTCTTCTCTATTACTATACCAGCACAACCTAATCCAATCCTTTTGAACTATCCATCATACAAATAAACAATGTCTGCGTTAGAACAATCTTTAGACGCAATTATTTCCCAAAATAAACCAAAGGCAAAGCCTCAAAAGCGTACCGCTAAAGTAGGTAAGAAGGTTCAAGTAGCATCCAAGAAGGCTGTTAATAAACCACGGGCTTTGGCAAATAGACCAAGACCAACGGGTCCTGCTGCTTCCAGGAAAGTTGCTGCTGCAACAAAGGCTAAGTTAAATATTGGTGCAAAGGCTATTCGTGCTGCATCTCTTGATGTTGCAACAAAGGTTGTTGTTTCCGGTTTACCTAGGGATATTAACCAAGATGCTATTAGAGTATGTTAACTCACTTTTTTTTCTTTCAAATATTGTTTCATTTAACTGATTCAATCTTTTCTTTCTTGACTTGAAGTTGTTAAATTATTGATGAAGGTTTATCTATCGATTTGCATCGAGCAGAAGTTACAGGAACATTTGCGAAATATGTTTGATCCGACCCTACTTGAAACGTTTCTTGTTTCTCAATTTTGTTTAAAAAACTAGTCATTCGGTGCAGTTTTCGGAGGTCACAATATTTTAACAAATCACTAGATCACCAATTATTTCATGGACACGTTAATTCATGTTCTGATTTTATGGTCATAGTAAACTGTGGAGTTTACTATCTATTATCAAGTTGAACATTTGTTTGTATGATGTTTGAGGATTGGAAAAAATCTTGATAATAGATCTTTAGTTAATTATTGTGATTGTGAATCTTCTTCAACAAGATGTACCAATGCATCGATTCGAATCTTGCCTATCAACCTATAATATGTTGATAAGTTTATCAATTTTTACAATTTTCAGTCTTGTTAAAGTGTATTGGAGATTTCAAAAATGTCAACAACATAAATACTAACTCGAAATTTTCGTTATTTTTAGGAATTCTTCAATCAATCTATTGGTGGTGTTGCTAGAGTTATTCTTTCCTTTAATTCTCAAGGTAAATCTACAGGTGTTGCAACTGTTATTTTTAAAAATGCAGCAGCTGCACATAAGGCAGTTCAAAAGTATCACAATTCTCCAATTGATAATGGTCGTTCTACTTTAAGACTTGAATTAATTGTTGATACTACTAAAGTTCCACTTGCTGCAAGAATTCAACCTAATGCTCCTGCTAACAGAGCCAACAACAACAACAACAAAAACCTCAAGAACTCTAGACCAGCTCAAAAGACTAGACCAGCTAAACCAGCTAGAGTTGCTGCAAAGGTTAGAAATGCTGCACCAAAGAAACAACCAAAGAAGAAGAAGACGATTGAAGAATTAGACCAAGAAATGGCTGATTATTTTGCTTCCAACGACAAATAGGTCCTCAGCTAGGTGCTGATTATTTTCAACTAATATTTGAAGTATTAGTTTTGTAATTATATAATTTTTAGTATTGTTAAGTTTACACAAAAACGTTTTGTGCTTTACCATAAAACTAATTATGATTTTATTTAATAAATTCATTTCCTTATCTATTTACAAGCATGTTTATTACTTAATTTAACATCATTTTTTAGGATCATTTTCATTTTCTTTTGTATAATCAGTAAAGAAATGTGACCATGTAAACTTATCACCTGTTCTTCTAGATCTAACACTTACACCTGCACCTTCATATTCACTTTTCCTCTTGTACCTTTCAATACCATCATCAATAGGGAAACCTGGCTTTACCGTTGAAATTGAATCACCAGATCTTTCCCTTACTCTGTCTTGCATCAAAGAATCGTATGATGATGCCTCCTTTACAAATTGTTGCCTACGACGTATAGTCACATTTTGTTTGACAGAATAAGCAGCTAAAACTGCTATTGCACACAAGAATGTAGCTTGTTTCCAAAACTTCTTCAATGGTGGGACAGTTGCTGTTTGAACCATTGTTATGTCTATCAAGTAATCCGGAAAGAAGTACCAGTTAACGTATAATCAATGGATCTTTTTCTCAATTATAACGCGACTGGATTTTTGTTGCAGGCGGATTCTTTTTCTCGAAATTTATTCGGGTCGAGGATTGTTGAAAGTGGAAAGAAAGTCTTATCAACAGATAGAACTCATGTTTAGATAAGAGGGAATTATAAACAATTAACTTTTGAGCTGCAATATGTCTGATAAAAATATTTTGCATGCAATATCTGGTGGTCTCTCTGGACTTGTCTCAATGGCAGTGACGTACCCTTTGGTAACATTGAGTACCACTGCCCAAGCATCTGATAAAGTAGAAACCGTTGCAGTAAAGACGCCTGAAAATTTGGAACATGATGAACCAGTGGATGAAAAAAGCATATCAGCTAAGCTGAGACATCTTTTGAAAAAGTTACTTTCCCGAGTAATATTTTTAATTCAAAATTCGAAAAAATATTATTCTGGTTTGGAATCTGCTTTGATTGGAATTGTTGCTGTTAACTTTACATATTACTATGTTTACAGCTTAGTAAGTAACTATTTTAAAAAATATAATAGGATTAACCATGGTTTAAATGTTAAACAAAGTTTGATCACTGGTCTTACTGCAGGTGTTGTATCTAGAATCATCACTAATCCAATTTGGGTAGCCAATACTAGAATGACTGTTAAAGCAAATAAAGTCGATGAAACTGATGATGAAAAGAAAAATTCATCAACTTTGAAAGTTATGTATGATATTTTCAAGAATGAAGGGGTAAGTGGTTTATTTTCTGGAATTGGGCCTGCACTTATTCTTGTAACATCACCTATGATTCAGTTTACTGTTTTTGAACAACTTAAGAATATAATTGCTAAACTTCGTCGTAAGAAGATTTCATCAAAGGAAGCTCTATTACTTGGATCATTTGGTAAATTAGTTGCTATTCTTGTTACTTATCCATATTATACCATTCGTTCAAGGATGCATTTAAATATGACAACAAAAAATGAAAATAGTTTCCATGTTCTATTCAACATGATTGAGAAAGAAGGTATTTCTTCTCTTTATCGTGGAATGAATGCAAAGTTATTACAGAGTGTTTTAAGTGCAGGTCTAATTTTTTATTTTAAAGAAGAGATGATGATACTAGCCAATTATTTGACTATCCGTTATAACAAAAAAACCAATTAATTTGATTCAATCAATCTATTAAGTCATTTTCTAGTCTATATATATATATATATACATCATTAAACATATTAGCAAATCAATTCCTTGAGTTTTTCATATACAAGAAACATTAAAGCTGAAGTTGGAATTGTTTTAATCATTGTTACTCCCATTCCTGAATAGAAACCTCGTATTCCATTTTTTTTAAACACTTGTTTAGCAATACCGAAAAATTTTAATCCTGGTTTATCATTTGCTTGCATTATAGATTTAATAGTATCAACTGGGAAAAGTGTACAGTTATATCCGATACCAGCGGATGCACCTGCTAACATTAATTCATAAATTTTTGGTTTGTAATTTTTTGGATCATCAGAATTTATTGAAAAATAATGTAATACAATTTCATAATTACCAAACCAAGCCATCGATCCACCACATTCTCTAATTAATGTTGCTGTTTGTCCCTTAAACAAACTTTTAATACCATCTTCTTTATATAATTTTTTGGCAATTGTAGTAATTGATTGTGATTTATTCATATTTTCTAAATTCTTTAAATTTTCCACTTGAAATTTACATTTAAGAAGTTCAATTGGTGTTAAAATAAAGGAAGTACAAATACCACTAATTGCACCACAAATTAATTTCCCACCCATACTTAAATCATCATTTAAATTTTTACCTTGAAGAATTTTAATTAAATCTTGTGCTGAATTATAACTGAAAAATAAACATGCAGCTTCCATTGCAGCACCAATCATTGGTGCTTTCATACCTTTATAAAACCCATTTATCAATCCTTCATCTTTATATGTTTTTGTAACAGCATCCAATGCTGAATTGTATAAAGGTTGTGATAATGATTGTGAATATTGTAGTCTTACCTTGATTGTGTCAAACGGGTACTCCACGATTTTACCAGCAGCACCAGAAACAGAGCCAATACATATCTCATTCAAAGACTGTCTCCAATAGTTTCTCTCCTTCCCCTGTGACCCTTCCATGCAAACCTCACACAGGTTGAAAGACCAGACTGCAGGGGGGTGGGAAATACAATTATCACCTCAAATGTTATACAATAGATAGATCTACAATAGTCTATCCTAACTATATTCCTACTTCCTAAACAGGTAATTCCTCTTCCCCCCACAAACAAATTAAGCGCGCTTTAACTATTACCAAAAAAAAAACCAGTCACGTGCAACCACACAGGGCTCACTTACAACCTTCCTCTTTAGGCCACACCATCTTCTCTTAAAACCCTTCTCAGCCGCCCCCTTCTCTCCCAGCAATTTCAAGGAATGGGGGGAAAAAATGATTCCAAAGTCGTTCGCGGGCGCCCCCCGACGAGATTTGGGAAACCCCCCTCGAGTTTGTGTTGAGAGTGAAATTTTTGCTGGTGGAAATTTCAGTCGTTGAAATACCTTACATGTTTTATACTCTTTAGAACTTCTTTATCATCAAGGGATAGTCTGCTCAATTTTTGGCTTAAACGTGATTATTCTATAACAAACAATGAAGTACTTAGCTGCATACTTATTATTACAACAAGGTGGTAATGCATCTCCATCTGCTTCTGACATTAAGAACCTTTTAGAATCTGTTGGTTCTGAAGTTGAACAATCTAATATTGATTTATTATTATCTTCATTAGAAGGTAAATCAGTTGATGAATTGATTGCTGAAGGTGCAACCAAATTAGCTTCTATTTCTGCAGGTTCTGCTTCTGCAGGTGCTGCTTCCTCTGCTGCTGCAGGTGCTTCCGAAGAAGCTGCTGAAGAAGAAGTTGAAGAAAAGGAAGAATCCGATGATGACATGGGTTTCGGTTTATTTGATTAAATGTGTTGATTAATAGGATTACATATTAATTATTGTATATATATAATCTTTATATTTTTCTACATTGGTATATAAATGAGCTAAAAAAAATAAAACTTCTTATAATAATATCTTATATGTTAAATTATTGATTTAATGCTAGGAAATATCTCATTCGTTCAATCTCTTGTTCAATTTTATTATCTATATCTTCTGGCTGATCTTTCATCATTGATGTTTTAGTTTTCAATTTCCCTGCAATTCGTTCAAGTGAATTAATATCTTTTTTCAGTCTCTTAAATTTAGTAATATTTTGTAAAAGTTCTTCTCGTACATCATCATACATTGCAATAAGTTCAACATCATCAGTATTTATAAGGTTAGAATCTGGTAACTCTTCTACAATATTTAAAATGTTCATATCATCTCTGTTTTCAATGGATTCTTTTAAATTATCACCTAAAATCTCAAGTAAATTCTTAATGTCATCTAACCTTTTAATTTGATTCGTTTTCTTCTCCCTTTCTAGTTCAATAACTTGTTTAATTGCCTGAAACCTCGTTTGTTTTAAGAATAATCCAATACGATATTTCCTTTTCATATTTTTATTCACTACATCTAGTATATTCCTTAATTCAACATCTTTAATTTTTATACCGTTCTTCTTCACAAGTTTTTTCAAAGAATCATCCAATTTAATAGATTTACAAACAATTCGTTCTTCTTCAACAAGATAATTATGTATATCTTCAAATGTAATTGGAACTACTGTCATTGTTGTTTTAATTCCTACATGATCATCAACAAGATAAGCTGGTCCAAATCTCTAATCAGTTATAGTTCGCGTAACATGCATTACACACAACAAATCACTATAATACTTAAAGCAATTAAAATACAAATTCAAAAAGCAATAAATAGGTTATATTAATATATTATCAAGATCATACTCTTCATCACCTTCAACATCATAAATAGTACCAAAAAAATCATGCTCATATAATGCCAAGTTGCCTGATGTCATGAAATATTGATCATGAGACTCATAAAAACTTGCTACCCATGTTTTAAATTTGAAATAAACATATCTCAAAATATCTTTAAAATAATTATTAGGAGATTTGATTAAACTTGAAGAAACAAAATCATCTTTTGAAATCAAACTAACAAAACTTGATTTGTTTCTTAATAAAGTTTCATATTTTTCATCTTTCTTCTTTTCTAATGGATTAAACAAAGTGTTAATAGCCACACGTAAATCCTTATTAGTTTGCATATCTTTAGTTACAAAAGGAAACATAAAACAAATTATGAAACCATATATGATTTGATCACAAAATTTATTCTATAGATGGGAATGCTTAATATAAATATTACATGTCATATTATTTTATTTTTTTTCATTCAGAAAATGGAGCTTTTAAAGGATCTATCACTGATCCAAATTTAGTAATAACTTTAGGAGTTGTCAATCTTTGATGAGTCTCAGTTGTGGTCCATTCTTTACCCATTGGAATTCTAAGAGAACGTTCATATTCTTCCCAAGTTTTATATGGCCAAGGAATTTTATCTGCTTGATATTTGGTGTTCTTCTTAATTATACGTTCATTTATTATAACTTTAGCCTTGTCTTTGTCCAATCTTTTATCCTTTGATACAACACCTTGTATCGTTTTAACAATTTTCCTCTTTTTATTATTCTTTGGAACACCCCAACCATTATCATTATCATCATCATCTAAACCAGCCCATGAACCCCAACCTGGAACTGTTAAATCAACAACTTTGTCACCTTCATCTTCTTCAATCGCATGCTTTTCTTTTTCAAATTCTTCAACTAATACATCATCACCTGCAAATGCTTCTTTAATCAAATCAGTTTGCTTAAACATACGATTATCATCTTCACCATTTGCATCACTTTCATATTCATCATCAGATTGATTCGTAACATTTTTAGATTGTCTTTTAGGATCCACAATCTCTAAAGTTTCCTTATTTTCAATCTTGACAGTGGTAATTTCATAATCATCTTTGGTATTAGCTTTTCTTTTCGATAAATTCTTAGCAATCTTAGCTTCCGCTTTAACCATTTTAGAAGATGAAGCATCCATTACTTTTATCCTTGAAGATTTTTTGGATTGTTGTTTATTCATATCATCTTCATCATTGGATTCATTTTCATTTAACCAAGGATTAGACTCATCATCAACTTCATCATCAACTTTATCATCAACTTTATCTTTCCTTACTCTTTCATTTACAATATGAATATTTTCTCTCTCTTTGACAGCCAATCTATTTTTAAGGAGTCTACTATCTTCTTCATCTAATTCTTCAAGTAATTTCTCATCAAATTTCCTGGATTCTTCTGCAGCAACAATAGCAGATGGTGTATATAACCTCCTACCAGAATTAAGTGTCACGTTAACACCAGATACATCTGTATTTCCAAATTCATCTTGATCATTATATTCATTATTGACATGCCTTCTTAAATCTTCAATTTCTTTTAATCTAATTAATCTTTCCCTCTCTTGAGCATTCTTCATGAAATCCATTGCAAGGACACCTTTTCCAACTTTAGAAAGCTTTTCATCATCAAAATTTTCAGCCTTTTCAATATCATTTTCAAGATCACTCAAATTTCTATCATCATCACTACTTTCTTCCCCATTTTTCTTACCTAATTGCTTTGATTTAAGTAAATCACTTTGTCTCATCATTTCTTCTAATTCATCTCTATTTGCTTTATCCTTTGACATACCAGATTTAATCATTTGCTTAGCCCATGTTGAAGTATTCTTATGTTTCAAAGTCATTCTTTCCCTTGCACGTTGATACATTTCATCATCTTCATGATCACTATTTTCAATACCTTCTTGTAAATTAGATTGTGAAATCAACATCTGTTCTCTCTGTTTATCTTTCCTTAAATGCCTTCTATAAGCTTTAGACTTGATTTTCTTCAAACGTTTGGAATCTTTCATTCCTCTATACATTAATTCTCTCATCAATCTCAATTCATTGGTACGTTTCATCATTTCAGCTTTCGATAGTTTTGCTGTTTCAATATTTTCAAATAAATCTTCCGTCTTTTTTGATTCTAAATTACTCTCATTAATGATGGCATCCAATTTATTTTCAAACTCATTTATAGCCATATCACTATCAGTTTTAAAAGCTGAATTTTTATCAATTTCAACTTTTTCAGGTACAAACTTTAAAACTTCTTTATCCCTATTTTGAGCTATAATTTCTTTCCAACGATTAACTTGTTCCTTTTGAATCTCATACGCAGCACGACGTTCATGACGTTTTTGAATACTCAATGGTAATGGAATAAAAAATGCCGTATTTTCATTGTTATTAAGTTCAACTTTTTCATCTTCATCAAGGTCACCGTTATCAGCCAGTTCTTTAAGTTTCCTATTATTCTTAGCAATATCACGAATTAAATCTTCATTCTCTTCGAAATCAACATTATCCTCATCTAAATCGTCAATCATATCATCAAAGCCAAGAGAATCTCCTTGATTTGGTAAAAGAAACTCATTTTCATTCAATTTATCATTTATTAAGGTTTTTCTTGATTTAATGTCCTTTGATTTAGAACTTAAAGATTTTAAAACTGTATTAAGCTGGGCTTCTTCTTCATCAGACAAGTCCATTTCATCAAAAGGATCATCATCTTCACTTTCACTACTACCAGAACCCTCGTCACTTTCATCATCACTAGAATCATCTCCTGAGTCACTCTCTGATGAATCGTTACTGTCGTTTTCATCAAAAACTAGATCTTGATTTCCTAACTTAGATTCATTTACTTCGGAATTCTTAAGATCTTTGTCATCCCTATCCCACATTTCAGAAAGAGTGATAAGCTCCCCTTCATCAACACTCTCCCAACCATCATCATCTTCTCCATATTCATTCGTATTTGAGTTAGAAGTGGTTTTTTTCACCATGTAATCATCCAATTCATCCCCACTTCCCAATGCATTATCTGAATCTAGCTCTTCATCATCGAATTGGAAATCATCACTATCATTTTCGTCAATTTCTTTATTCAACATTCCCGATTTATTCAAAAGCTTACTTGCATCAAGAACAGCGTCTTTAAAATCAAATTTTGAGTTTAACAAAGTTCCCTTAGTTCTATCCTCCTTCAATGAATATTTCCCTTTCCTTTGCTGACGTTTGGCCATAACTTCTTTGATGTGATTTGAACAGCTTGTAAGGTAAAAATTTTTATCTATAGGATGGAAAAGTTGTATTTTTAATCAGCTACAATAAATTTTGAATATTTTTTTTTCCCCTATTTCGCGGATATCTCGGGTAATCTCGGGTAATGTCGCCCACCTTTTCCCGAAAGGATCAATCACCAACAATTCGAGTAGTCAGACAGTCTCAGGCTGAGCCATCTCAAAACTGTGGCTCCAGTACTCTGACTCTGCTGCTGCCTTCTCTTCAGTACACTGTATTATTGCCTTGTCATTTGTGGAGTGGTTTCCAATACAGCCCAACAATCTAACACTATCGAAGGAACACCATTTCATTTACTGGACTGAAACCCGTGTTTAGTAACAAGAATCTTTCTTTCAGATCCATAAATTAACCACACCCCCTCCACAATTTTAAATTTTCGAAATACCGAGCTATTTTCTCAAATCAAACTTGATATCATTACAACTTAACAATTTTTATCTAAATTCATTAAACACAGCTAGTATTAACAATGCCAGGCATCAGTACATCTGCAATTCATGGTGACCAATCCTTGAATAGAGTTCAAGATGTTGTACCACCAATCAACGTTACAACCACTTTCCGTTATCCAGATGATCCTGCAGATATTGTTCCTGCTTCAGATTATCTCAATGATAAATGGGATCCTTCAGTTGCCACTCCAATCTACTCTAGAATTGGCCATCCTAATTCTACACGTGTGGAAGCAATCTTAAGTAAATTGAACGGTGGTGAAGCAGTTGTATATAATTCTGGACTAAGTGCTTTTTTCGCTGCAATAATGCACTTCAACCCAAAAGTCGTTGCAATTGGTGATGGTTATCATGGTTGCCATGGTATTTTAAATCTTTTGAATAGAAATTACAATATTAAAGTTGTAAATTTGGATCAATTGGATCAACTTTCTAAAGGTGATTTGATTCACATTGAGACTCCAGAAAATCCTTATTCACTTGTTCATGATATCAATTATTATGTTTCTAAGGCAAAAGAAATTGGTGCTTACACTTTAGTTGATGCAACTTTTGCTCCTCCACCTTTGTCTTACCCATTTGATTTTGGAGTTGATATGATCATGCATTCTGCAACTAAATACTTTGGTGGTCACTCAGATTTACTTGCTGGTGCTTTAATTACTAAAGATCATAATACTAAAGTCCAATTGGCAATGGACAGAATTGTTCTAGGTACCAATATCGCTAATTTAGAAGCATATTTACTGTTGAGAAGTTTAAGAACATATGAGTTGAGAATTAAACAACAAAGTGAAAGTGCAACTAAAATTGTTACTTATTTGCATGATCATCAAGATTCTTACAAATCCTTAAAGGTAATTCATCACTCATCATTACAAAAGGATGATTTTGTTGCTACTCAAATGGTAGGTGGTCATTCTCCTGTGTTTAGTATTGAACTCGATGATGAAGAAAAGGCTAAATCTTTACCTTCTAAACTCAAATATTTCCAACATGCAACTTCTTTAGGTGGTGTTGAATCTTTGATTGAATGGAGAGCAGTAACTGATCCACATGCAAGAAAAACTTTATTGAGAGTGAGTGTTGGTATTGAGAATGTTGAAGATCTTATTGCAGATCTTGATAGAGCATTGAGAGAATAGTTTTTATAACAAATGTTATGTTTAATTGCTAGTAACTAGATATTTTAAAAGAAATTGCATCCATAAGAAATACGTGATTGTAGTAGTTCTTTTGTTTACTTATGCATAACTTGAGAAATTCACACGAAATAGCGAGAGACTCAAATCAAAACACGGTTTGTGAAACATACAAAGGAAACAAAAGCATGTACTTTGAGTAATAATCGGATCACTTGAAACAAACACAATGAAACAACGTGTGGCTAAGAAATCAGCGACTAAAACACGTACATCTGACCCAGCAGATATTAGCATAGATGCGCTACAATTAGAACTACAATCCAACGCTAGCGCTAATACTAATCTAGATACGGAAGCTTTTTTACGAAACAACGGTAATAATCCATTAACTTTGAAACAATTTTTTGAGTTACAAAATAAATCAGGTGAAATTGGATTTACTCCAGATGTGATTGATGATTACAGACTAAACTCGGCCAAGAATAATCCAAATTTAAGTCGATTGTTTTCGACAGATAATTTAGATAAAATTCCCAATCTTGTTCTTCAAAATGACGATACGACCATTTCCAAGTTTGATAGAGACATTGTTCTATCATTTAATGATGGACCATCTACTACCTTGCAATCAGGATGCGCAACCAATTTTCCATATAATGAAAACACTTTAAGATCAGGTTATGTTTTCAATATTGGAGGTGTTTCATTGACATTGGAATGGTGTCCATTGACTATCACTAATTCAAAGTTTTTGTTTGTAGTTTCAACTGCAGAAAATGCTGATTTATCTGAGTTTTCTAAAAGTGATTCATTATTGACAATATTAGAATATACAGAAAATGGACAATGTTCTGTAGTGAGGCGTGTCATTATAAAAGCTATTGTTAAAGAACTAGAATTTGCTTTCGTATTTGATGAAGATAAATGTCTTTTATCTTTGACATTATCGAATGGAACAGTTCAAGTGTGGAAAATTTCTGAGGATATTCTAAGATCTGATGATGTTTCCAAAACCAACTATTATTCTGTTGATGAATCCAGTATTCGTGAATTTAAGATCGATTTACCTAACACTATGATCAATTCTTCAAGTTTTACATCATCTGATGAACTATGTGTTTCAACAAATACAGGATTGATAGCACTATTCTCAGTGAGCAAAGCTCAACGATTATATATGATCTCGACGAGAATACCTGGTATTACATGTATCAAAAGTTCTTTACCAGATGAAGAAAACAATGAGAAATTTGATTTATTCATTAGCAGTTGTGAACCGAACGCATATTTAGGAAGATTTCCACATTTTGACAAGTTACAAGCATTATCAAATAATATTCGGATCGAAGAACTTTATAGTAGCCATAGAGAATGGACATTTGATAAAAGTGTTCAATATGTCACTTCTACAAGGTCTTTCTTAAGTGTTGAAATACCTGGATTTATTCAAAGAACAAACCCTAGGAGTAAAGATGATGCGCAAAGACTCAAGATCCTTAATGATGGCGAAATAAATTCAATAGGCACTCAAACATTTCAGAAAAACTGCTTAACTCAAACTGGACAAATTCTTTTATCAGGTCATACGAATGGTTCACTGAGAGTATCAAATCTTTTCAATACGATGACAATTTTTGATAAAAAGCATCCATTCACTTTGAAAATATTACAATTACACCAAAGAAAGGACAACAGTTTTATTATAGATCTTTCTTACTCTATTGATAAAACCGGTGATTTACCACCAAGTAATGAAAAACCAAAACAACTTACACTCAGTAAATTTAGAACATTACGTTTCTCTCACGATTCTAGTATACAACCTACCAAGATGGCAATGAATGGACAAATTCTTGCAACTTGTTGGGGTAATGGCCTATTGATAATTGAACAGTTAGTTTATTGATATTTAATCACTAACATAATTACCAATAAATATTGAAATCATGTTTCTTTGAGTAAGAATTCAGGCCACCCCTCAAATCGAATGCGTTATATCCTCTGCTTGAAAGAAATTTTGTAGCAAGTCTGGAATCATTACCCATTTTACACACCGAAACGATTCTTTTGTTGACGGGTAAAAGAGTTTTCAATTGCTCATTGTCCATGCGAATCAAACTTTTATAAGGGATATTTATCAATGTTAGATCTTGATTGTCATTCAAGTTTGAAATTTTGAATTGTTCTTGAGGCCTCACATCCAAAATAACATCATCTTCAACAGATAAATTTTCAAAAATGAGCATTTTGTCTTCATCTATCACGTTGTAATCAATTTCTCCACAGAATAGGTTGTAGTTTGTTGACTTTATCATGTCTTCAGTCATAGAATTACAAAGACAATTGGGTTGTTTAGTTCTCATTTTGAATGTTTTCAATGATTGTCCATTGTTTCCTGTATATCCTGAATACATTAACATTATAGGTTTGAAATTATTTGATTCAGCATTGTAATAACCTGTAATAATCTTTATAGTTTCAATAGACATCAATGTTCCAACCAAGCCAACGCATGGTCCTACAACTCCGTTATCTGAACAAGTAGCTATATTTTCAGGGTTTGTTGGAATCGGATTAATACATCTGTAACAAGGTCCACTATTATAATTTAGAATCATCAGTTGACCATCTGTTTGAACTGATGAAGCAGTTACAAGAATTTTATTCAATAAAATACATGTATCTGAAATTAAATACTTTGTAGCTGGACTATCAGTGCAATCAAGAACTAGATCATATTGTTTAACAATATTGATACAATTATCAGTTGAAAGAAATTCAGAGTGTATGTTAATTTTAAGATGTGGATTTATTGCTGTTAACCTTTTAGCAGCTGACTCAGTTTTGAACATTCCAATAGTTGAAGTATCATGTATAATCTGTCTATGCAAATTAGATATTTCAACCTTATCATGATCTAACAAACCTATGGTACCAATACCAGCAGCTCCTAAGTATAACAAAGCAGATGATCCTAGACCTCCACAACCGATGACTAAAACTTTAGCATTTTTCAAATTAAGTTGACCATTTAAAGAATTGAATGCAGGGACTTGCATTTGTCTTCCATAACGTGAATATTCTTCCTTTGATAATACTGCATCATTATTTGACATTTGTTTGAAATATATACCTTATTAGTTTATGTGCACACAGGTTTTATATAAAAGAAGAGAAGTTACATAAAAAATCAAACAACTTTTTGTTTTACGAAAAAGTTTTTCAAATATGATAATTGTGCTAATCCAGTACCGATAAGTACTACAATTTGTATTATAGTCCATTTAGTAGTACTTGAATTGACACTTTCCGAAACATCTCTGAATTGAGCTTCCTTCAATCTGAACAATGATTGTTCTCTTTTAATATTATTCAACTTTTTAATCAATTCATTAGTTTTCATTGTAAGATATGAAACATCAGTATCTCTTTTAGAATCAACTAAAGGTTTGGCATCACCAACTATTAAATCAAAGAAAACTCTATGTCTAGTCTTCTTAGACCAGTTGGTATGCTTTGGAGTTATACAAAATTTATGTTCACCAGAATCAAGGGATGTAAATGTGAATTGGCCAGTTGGTGAATTCTTTTGAGAAACAACTCTATGGTTGTTATCGAAAGTTTCATCAACTGTGATTTCCACTTTCAAAGTATTTTTATTTTCGATGTAGTCATTGAGATTTGAATCAAATTCATAAACTGCAAATTTACCAACAGCAATTGTATCTTTTGGTAATTCTTCAAAAAAGCACTTTGTCTCATCTGTGTTAACATAAAAATGAAGTGCATTTGCAATAGACAAGACAGCTAGAAATGCAATGGTAAATATATTGGAATGCATTATTTTGTATAACAAATTCAAGTACCTGATCTGACTTAAAAGCAAGCTATAAATGAAGATCTATTGAACACGTTACAGGGTTAGGGAACGTACATCAACAAAGTTTCCAAGACGACGACAATCAATTCGCGTTGTGATTAAAGCTTGGAAAGCGCGGGTTCGAAACTCAAAACAGGAAGCTTGCAAAAAATTGCTACAGCTAGTGAAAAAAAAAATATTTCATTCATGTCTTACTGAAAAAGATAAAAGAATCAGTTGTCTGCACAAGTTTACCCATTTCACTCCTCAAAAATATGTCTGGTGGTGGAAGAGGAGCAAGTGATCCTCGTTTTGCAAAAGTGTTCTCTGATCCGAGATTTAGAAATGTCAAAAAGAAAGATTTAAAGGTCAAGTTAGATGAGAGATTTAACAAAAAGGATTTGAAAACAGAATTTACATTACTGAAATCTACTGCAAAGGTCGATAAATATGGTCGTAAAATTTCTCAGGAAGATCAAGTGGTTGACAATTTAGACAAGTACTATAAGGATGAAGACGAAAGTGAAGAAGAGAATAAGGGAAGTAATTACGAAGACGATAATATTGATAATGATAGTGATGATGGTGGATCAAGCAGAGGAGAAGATGGTGATGAGAAGGGGGAGGAATCAGAAGATGAGGGAGATGAAGACGAAGATGAAGATGAAAATGAGGAAAAGGTTGATGAGAGTGACATAGCTCTTGATGAACTTGACCCTCTTGCTAAAGCTAGAGGTTTGGTTGATGTTGATTCATCGGATGAAGATTCGGATTCAGATTCAGATTCAAATTTTTCTGCGGAGGAGATAACGGCTTATTCAGACGATTCAGAAACCATTACAGAAAACATACCAGAACAAGAACCTACTAAAAGAATTGCCGTTGTCAATCTTGATTGGGATCATTTAAAATCTGTAGATTTATTTGCAACATTTAACTCCTTTTTACCACAAGACGGCTATATTGTTAATGTTACAATTTACAAGAGTCAATATGGTAAGGAAAGACTTGCAGATGAAGATATCAATGGTCCTCCGAAAGAAATTTTCAGTTCATCCAAAAATAAGAAAACTGTCAGTGAAGATGAGGAGAGTGATTCTGATGAAGAAGATATGGATTTAGCCAAGGCAAGTAGAAAATTAATAGAGGAAAATACTGGTGAAGAAGATGGTTTTAATTCAACAGAACTTCGAAAGTATCAATTGCAAAGATTGAGATATTATTATGCAATTGTTGAATTTAATACTAAGGAAAGTGCCATTGAAATTTATAAGAAATGTGATGGAACAGAGTATGAAAGTAGTGGTAATTTTTTTGATTTAAGGTATGTTCCAGAGAATATGGAATTTGATGAAGGTGACATAAGGGATAGTTGTAATAAAATCCCTAATAATTATCAACCTTTAGAATTTGCAACAGATTCATTAAGAAACAGTAAACCAAAGTTAACTTGGGATGAAACACCAATTGAAAGAGTTCAAATATTAACAAAATCATTTAAGCAAGGTGAATTGGATGAACTTGATTTGAAAAACTATTTAGCAAGTGATAGTGAAGATGAATCTGTTGCTTTGAATGCAGATAAGTATAAAAAACTAGTTGGAAATAGTGTAAAGAAAGATGAAGAAAACAAAGCAGAAGAAGAAGAAGAAGAAGATGATGATGTGGATATTGAGTTTACATTTACTCCGAAAGGAGCGGAGAAGGCATCTACTAATGCAGATGGTGAAATGTCTACAATTGAAAAGATCAGACAAAAAGAAAAGGAGAGAAGAAAACTCAGAAAGCAAAAAGTTAAGGAATTGAAGAGGGAAGCTCAAAGTAAAAGAAAGGGTAAGAAGGCCAATGAAGATGATGCAGTGGCTGATGCACCTGAGATTGATACTGAAGGTTTACCTGATTTGAAACATTTTGATGTGAAAGAGATGGCCAAACTAGAAAAGCTCAAATCCAAGAAGAACAAATTCAAAAATAAACGTCAACGTGAACTTGAAGAGCAACTTTCAAAACAATACAGTGAACAAGATGAAAAGTTAACGATTGATGAAAGATTCGCAGAAATGGTTGACGACCATGCCTTTGCAGGTGGAAGTGCCCTTCTTAAGGAGGAGAGAAGAAAGAGAAAGAAACAAAAGAAGAATCAAAAGTAGAATCAGAAGTAGAAGTAAATAAAGTGTGTAAATTAGAGAGACAAAGTTAGTTAGTAAATAATAGTTAAAGAAAGGGCTGAGCCGCGTGTGGGTTTGACTTTGACTTTAACTTGGTTGTTGATTGAAGATGAGCTCATCCCGTGGAGTGTTGTCTTACCTTGTCTAGAGAGTATACAAGGATGGGGAATTCAGGTAGTGTTTTGGAAGAAAAGCAGGATTTATTGAGTACAGTGGATTGCACTCGGAATCAGGTTACAAAGGCCTTCAGGAAACATGTGAAAGGGTCTTACAACAATGTCGAGTTGATTACGATTTCACACTTTTTCTTTGAGAAAGTAGTGGGATTGAATACAACCATCACTTATGATAATCTGTTGGAGAAATTGGATCTTGGAATTTCAAAAGATACTGAATTATACGAATTAGTTTACAAGTTCATGAAAAGAGTGGCTCAATGGCCACATATCTCTAATCAACCTGTAGAAAATAAGAGGACATTCACATTGGGTGATATTTTAGTACTTATATACTTTCTGAATAAAGAAGGTTTTAAACATTTAGGTTTGGATGAAAATGAATACATTTCTACTTTCTTTTTAATTACTCTTTTATCTAATACTTGGTGTCAATATGATTCAGAGAATATTGATATAATTGTTAATCAAACTAATGATATTCAATGGCATCTTATACCAATAGTAAGATCATTTGATTACATTGAAATCACTAACTTTGATGTTAAACAACTGGAATTATTGTTACAACTACTTCTACCATTGGCAATTGTTGACATCAATAAAAAGGCATTTTCATTGAACTATAAAAATCAAATCAATTCTTTGATTAATACATTTGAAATTTCAGCTAATGACAATTTAGAGTTACAAAAATTAGTGCAGAGAATTACCTGTTTTACACCTCGACTTTTCAATAGTTTAGAAAACATATTCTTAGACGTTATGTGTAAAGGCTCCGAAATGGAAGATCAGTTGGCTGGATTCAACCATAAGATATTATCTTATCAATTATTGTCTCAACTTTCTACAATAATCTCAATCGAAAATCTGTCACCTCTTATTCAAACAAAAACTCTATACCAAGGCTCTACTAATGGATTTTCAATAAACTCAATACAGTCACATACTTTGAATTACAATGCCAAGACATTGCTGCTTATCTCGGGAAAGACTAAAAATCGAGAAGATGTACGCTCACCATTTTATGATAAGTTTCCTAGTTTTCATCCTGTTCTTTCATCAACATTAAAACTGAAAAATAATTCAAAGTTTCTTATGGCAATTATAATACCCACACCATGGAAAATAACGAATTCAAAAACATTTGGGGATAAAGACTTGAAACTGATCTTACTAAGCCCATATCAAGTTGAATTTACCGCTACAGAATCTCTAAAGCAAGATTTTTGTTACTTCAGTAACATCGGCCTTGGATTAGGATTTGGATCACAACCACCTTTGAAATCCAAAGACAAGAAAAATAGTAATAATTTCCGTCTAGGTGGTGTATCGTTAACCATCGACACATCACTTGAAATTGGTAATTTTAGAGTAGAAGATCCCAGCAAACAAAGTTCGACACTTCTTTCTAATACAATCAAGAATATAAATGACATTTACAATGATATTTGGTTTAAAATTACTGAAATTGAGATCTTTGGATTAGGGAACAAGGAAAGTCTTGAAGAACAAAAGCGTGCTCACGCTTGGGAAGAACGAGAAGCAGAAAGACGTAGAGGATTGGGCAACAAAGACTATCTTGAAGGACGTGCACTCTTGGAACTTGCTGGAATCATTGGAAGTGGTAACAGTGGTGGTAGTATATAAGTTACCCGTAGTTGTTGTACATAGTTCCTGGTATTGTTATGTCCCGTCGATCAAGAAGCGTTTGGTTAGGGCTGTAGCAGCATGTGACGAAGAAAGTGTAAAAACTGACTGGTGCGGGAAAGTTTAATAATTCTCGAAGTTTTTAATGATTCATAACATGCATTGAAGGTTGGAGTTGATATCCACAAGAAGCTTCCCCTTCGACGCTGTTTATTGTCGACGCAAATTGTCGTTTGCTTCTTCAATTGTACAAACAGTTTATAACATTTAAAGGAAATCACATTGAAAGACTGGGTTTGGGCATATAACGATTTTCTAATAATTAAAATATAACCATAATGTCAGTTGATGATTCTAGATCACAACCTTTACAACAGAGCAATACGATGGAACCCATTGCAGAGAATACAGTATATACATCAAAGTCTAAAGATATGCCTGAAGCTAAAAAACAACAGTCCTCATTCATACATAAGCTGTATTCAATGTTGGAGGAGCGATCATTAAACCACTTGATATGGTGGCATGAAAATGATGAACATTTCCTTGTACGTCCAAATGAAGAATTTACTAATACATTGAGTCATTACTTCAAACATACTAATATTGCATCGTTTATTCGTCAATTAAATATGTATGGTTTTCATAAAGTTGATCATTCCTCCAAAGACGTCAAAGAATTAATGACAAATAACAAAGATGATGTCAAACAAAAATCATCTACACCTCAACCAGGAATTTGGGAGTTTAAACATGGTTCTGGAAAGTTTCGTAGAGGTGATACAAATGCGTTGAAAACCATAAAGAGAAGATCGATCAGAAACACATCAGCAGAGAAAGACAATTTAATGCGACAAACATACGATATTCCTCCTAATCTTACAAATTTTCCCGGAACTTATACCTACCCTAATGTTCCGCCTGTATTTGGAAGTCAAAACTCTCATGAACAACCTTACATAGTCACCGGACCAAAACCAATGACACAACCATTAGTTTACGATGTTTCATCAACAATGCCCAACAATAGAGGTTATGTTGATCATCATGATCATCAATTTCATCAACTAAGCTATCAGCCACCTGTATATTATCCAAATCAGATGAATCAACCTACACGCGGTATTACAGCACCAATCACGCAACCGCATATTGAACCATATTCTCAACACCAGCAACACCAGCAACAGCAACAATATCTACAACAGCAACAGCAACAACCACTACCACAACAACAGCAACAGCAACAACAGCAGCAACAGCAACAGCAACAGCAACAGCAACAGCAACAGCAACAGCAGCAACAACTACAACAACAGCAACAGCAGCAACCACCACCACAACAACCACAACAACCACTCATGAATCATCAAATGCACCAAATGCATTCGAACGATCACTTACAAAATAATAGTAACTCTAATAATGCTGACTTTGATTTATCGACGAAGGTTCCTCCAACATCATCCTATGAACATTCTCACCCCCGTGAGCCCCTACAAGGTGCAGACCTTCAGCATCCACATCCTGATATCTCCAAAGAGACAAGTGATGAGTCAGATCAAGTTGCAAGAACAATTCAGTGCAATCAGTCTGTTCAAACCAAGCAAGAGGATCTAGGTGCTGATGAAACAGCAATGCGTCCTCGGTCGAGTCAGCAAGAGATTTTGAACCAGGCGAACGAACATGACGGTAAAAGTGTGAATCATCCCACTGCACAAGTATATGAAGTACAACAGGAAACTTTGAAGAAAGATTTATCGGTTAAGAATACAAGTGAGCTGAGTGCAAAAATAGCTGGTCTAGAACATGAAAAGGATTTAATGATTAACCAAATAAAACAATTACAAGGGATGAACTTAACAATGCAAAGTTCCATCGCAGATCTTGTCAATAAATTCCATGAAATCAGAACACTAAGTAACTTCTATAAGGAAGAATTGACTAATATAAATTATGATGTCATATCACTTATTGACATTATGGAAGATTCGGCATCCAATTCTGACAACAAATCTGATTCAAAAACCGAAGGTGCATTACTAACAGCTATCTCTAAACTGAGATCGAAAGTGTTACAAAGAAGTGCTTCAAGGGATATGTCAATCAAAAATTTCACTTCTTCACTGCAATCACTTACTCCGAGTGCTATACCATCACAAGTTCAAGGATTTACAAATTCTCCCATTACTATCAGTGCAACTTCAGCTAATACACCAACAGAAGGAGGGAAAAGATTATCCAGTGTAACAGGTAGTTTGAGCATTTCAGGAAGAAATGGAAGTTACACACAGAGCTTTGGTGGCTTTCCACTTCAACAAGGTCAACCGTCATTTGTTGATCCACGCAGTCATTTATTGAATTCATATTATAATATGAGTTATCCTCCAGGAAACCATGTTACTGGGTACTTTCCTGAATATGTTTCTCCAAACCAACCATCCAAATTAACGATTTTGCAAGGCACAGGACGTCCAGCCAATAGAATCTCTCCTGCTAATAGTTTTCCTATACGTGCAAATGCACCAACATCTAATCCACAAATGGGAGATAATCAATCAATTACCCCTCATATGGATGATTCACCATTTGATAGAGACGTTCGTTATAATGTTTCATCACCTTCAATTGTAAAATCTAGGAATCCTTCAATATATGATCCACTGCAACCATTACCACTTCCAATACCATCATCGCATCCATTTCAACCAAATGAAGTAGATCACAATGGCTCTCGTCATCATAGTTTTGGATTTAATAATGTTCAGCCACCCATTTATAACAATGGTTATGCGACAACTCCTGTTTATCCAACGAGCCAACGTGGAAGTTTCCCTAATTCGATAATTGAACCACCTTTTGTACCTAAACATTACACAACATCACATCTTTACTCCACTGTAAATCATAATCCTGATGTTCCATCTGATGATAATGCAACAAATAATAAATTGAATACGAGTGATAATAATGGAGTGTCCGCAGTATTTGAAAAAGATGTAAATCAAGAAATAAGCAATGAAAAGGATGTTATTTCTAAAGATTACAATTCAGAGGAGGGATCAAAAAGTGCGGAGAACAATAAGAGGAAGGGTTCAGATCATGCCGATTCTGAAACCAAAACGAAAGCACAGAAAACTTCTATCTAATTACGCATATCATTTTTATTCCGTTATATATATTGTATAAAATCATAAAATGTACAAGTACTAATAATTTTTCAGTTATCTGGAAGCTTTTTAGAGTTTTCTTGAGGCAACAAAGGTTCATGAGAAACCCTAGCATTTTCTAATTCTCTAAAATAATCACTTCCAGACAAGACCTCAATCTTATCAATAAGTAAATCAAAAGGACCAAATTTACCGTCCGCAATTGATAAACCTACTGATTTAATTCTGTCTTTTTCAAATTCTGATTCATATTGCACTTGTACGGTGCCTCCTATTTGTAAGCACAAATTCATTCAGATTAATGAAAATGTTTTCCCAAATAGGAGATTTTTGTTCTTGATTATTGGTAAATAATCTATGTTGATATAAATCAGTTCTGGACATTGTATCAGTTTGAATATTGACCATAAACTTTCTATTTGGTGTCAAATTTAAAACTTTCAAATGTAAAACCTCAAATGGGGACCAGTCCCACCAGAAATTAGCTTGACTCTTGAAAATGTAAAATGGTTTAAATTGAGCATTTGGATCTTGAATTCTATTCTTAGTTTTAAACATGGCCCAACCACTTGATCTAACTTTAGGATTACTTGCAGGTAATGTCTGGTTAAGATTTCCATGGAAATGAGCTACTAAATTCGATTCAGCAGATGCTCTGTATGGTTCAAAATAAGCAGTTGAGTAACCACCAAGCGTTGCATCTGATGTAGTTTGAATTCTTGGGAAAGACTCTGGTTTTTTAAAATCAAGAATAGATAATCTTGAGGGTCTTTCAGCGTAAGCAAGATGTTTTTTAAGTAATTTGAACATGTTTGGTATAGTTTTAAGGCTATATATGGAAGTAATTACAAAACACACAAGTTGATCAAATTTGAGGTTGTTGCAGTATGCAGGCAATAAATTGACTTTGAAAATTCGAAAGCTCAAAAAAAAAACTCTCGGGGACACATCGATCAATCAATCGCAGTACTGGACATTTTCAAGCTCTTCCACAACTTCCTGTGCTGTTAACAACAGATATAGAAAATAGAACCAATATTTATCAATATGAATTTTGGTATCATAAAAAACAGACTGCCGGCTAAATTCTTTGGGATTCTTCCCCTTCAAAGTGGAGTTGAACTTATTTTGATATATACTGCTATCAACAAAATGTCAGGTATATTTGGATTATTATCGTTGTTCACTAGTCATCCTATCAATTTTGTTCAATGGGTTTACTATACATTGAATTGTTTTATTTTGTTTGTCACTACTTGGTGCTATATCAGCGTTAGAAAACTTGTGTCTCAGAGTTTGACTTCTAATAATTCATCTGCCTTTTTGAATCAAGAATCAAATTTAACTCTATTAGGTGTCATTGCTCTTTTTGTTGTTGTTTACATAATTGATTTCTTTACTGGAAATCTTTTCATGATTTATCTTACAAATTTATGGTTTGAAGAAGAATACAATTCCACGAAGAACACATCTGCATCAACTACCACGGTTAAATCATCTAAAAATGTATCAAAGTATTTGACTAAAAGAGTCTCGGAAACTTTATCACTTCAAAGTGCTAGTGAAACATATGAAGTTGTGGTATCTCTGTTTACCGTGATATTAACTGAGATTGTTCGTATCTACTTCATTAGTGTGATATTAAGCTATTATATCCGCTTGCGGAGGAGAATAACACGACAACCTTCTGGTACTTTCTCGCCTATAATCAAGATTCTTGATTGTTTGAACTAAACACTTTGTTTAGATGTTGTTATAGAATCTTTGTAAGCTTGTTAATATTGAATAGAACTTTAATTCACCCATGTTGAGCCCCCAAAAATTTATCAATCAAAAAATTTTGAAACTTTTTTAATGTTCACTATGTATATTTCATTCTTTGGAGAAGAGGATTGTAAAACACTTTAGCAATGTCTTCATCGGATTACAGTGAAGATGAAGGTGATTCTGGGAGAAGCTTTAACATTGCTCATACATCAAATGCTAGGGAAAAAGCAGATATAATTGACAGATATGCTGACAAAATAAATTTAGATCAATTCTCTACGCATAGAATTACAAGAGATAAAGCACTGCGTGCCACTGTTGATCAAGTCCTTGATCCTAGAACATTACGTTTTTTGAGTAAAATTTTTAAAAATGGTACCATAACAAAAATTAATGGTTGTGTTTCAACTGGGAAAGAAGCCAATATTTACTATGCGGAAAATGAAGAGACAAATGAAGAGTTTGCAGTGAAAATCTATAAAACTTCCATTCTTGTATTCAAAGATAGAACACGATATGTTGTAGGAGAACATCGTTTTGGGGAGAGACAGTCTAAGAATCCTAGACAAATGGTGAAAAATTGGGCCGAAAAGGAGTTTAGGAATCTTAAGAGATTATATTCTCAGCCATTAATTAACTCCCCAAAACCGATAGAATTACGTGAAAATATCCTTGTTATGGAATATTTGACTAAGGGTAAAGGTGAACCTTCACCAAAGCTTAGAGATCATTTATTTTTAGATATGAATGAAATTGTTCATTATTATCATGAAATGCTTATATTGATGAGAACTATGTTTCAAAGGTGCCGTTTAGTACATGCGGATTTAAGTGAATATAATACCATTGTGCATGATTCCAAACTTTTTGTTTTTGATGTTTCACAATCTGTTGAACCTGATCATCCCATGGCAATGGATTTTTTGAGAATGGATATCAAAAATGTTAATGATTTCTTTAATAGGATTAAGAAAATCAATGTTTATGCTGAAAGAGATATTTTTAAGTTTGTTATAACACCAGATGAAATACTTCTTAAAGGTTTGAATACTTGGGTTAAAACTGAAGAACCTACAAAAGAAATTTTGACCGAATTTTTAAGCACTATGAATTTGAAAACGTCCGACGATGATGAGTTCAATGATGAAGTTTTCAGAAGTTTACATTTAGTTAGTAGTTTGCATAATATAGATGAGCGTGATTTTAATAAATTCACCAATGGAGATATCGATACATTGGTGGATTTGGTAGGTAGTGTTAAAGTTGAAGATGAAGATGAATCAGAAGATGATTCAAGTACCGATAATGATTCTAGTAATGATGAAAATGATGAGGATGAAAATGATGAGAATGAAGTTGAAGATTTGGACGCTTCCAGTCGACTGAAAAAGTTTGAAAATAAAGATGATAAAAAGTTAAGAAAACAACAAGCCAAAGAAGAAGCAAGAGAAAAACGTAAAAATAAAATGAAAAAACATGTGAAAAAGAAATTAGTGAAAAAAGGAAAGAAGTGAAAAGCTGATAATTTATGTTTCATGAGTAGTTGAAACTAATGTTAGCTCCTTTATCAACCTCGTTGTTTCGGGAAACATGCAAAGAGAATATATACGGTGAGAACTAACAGTAGAATAGACATGCACTCTCTGCATGATTTCTCTCAAATTATCCAATAAAGTAGGATCCGCATATTAATCACGGGTAGTTAAGTTGTTGGAAAGATGTGATACTTTGTAGTTCTGTGTACTATTAAATAGCTGTTGAAAGAAATTATGGAAAACTTCTACTTTGATTGTCTCAAGAGATCGATCGATCGATCACCAATTTGCCGATGACAAATGCATCACCAAGTGAAATAACTATGACGGCCCTCTGCAAACATCCAAAGTACAAGTTGAAAGACAGCAGACTATGCAGAAAGGATCCATGAAAGCCCAATTGGTATTGGTATTGGTATTGTTTACCTTTGAAACTTCTCCTCTTTGCAACTGATAAGCGCCAGCCAATCACGTCTCTCCAAATCAAAAAAAAAAAAGAAAATATCGCGCAGCGGCTGAAGCTTGAATCGACTCTGAACGTTTCTCTAGACAATAATTGTTTCTAAACGGAAAGGACTTACGTTGAGTACTGTCGGATCTGGCTTGGTTATTTACAAACTTTTTGACACAAGTTGTAATGATTTGGTAGTGTCATTATGATTCTGCGCTTGAAGTTTTTTTACCTTACGGTTTGTATTTTGATAACCTGCATAGAATGACTAAAACCATAGTTAAACCATTATCGGTTAAGTCAATAGGGAGAGCACATCTAGCTTGTCAGAGATGTCGCACACAGAAGATCAAGTGTTCAGGTGGTATGTATAACATTTTAGCCAATAGATTGAGAGAATACTAACAGAATCAAAAAATTTTAACAAGGACAACCGAGTTGTATCAATTGTTTAACTTCTAAGAAAGAGTGCAAATATCCACCAAGAGATAAGCAAGTTACACTTTTGGAATCACAACTTAATAAACTGTATGATAAAATTAAGCTTTTGGAATCTCAAGTGTCACAAAAGGATTTGACTGAATCATCTTCACCAAAAGAAAAGGAGGATAAGTTTTCAAATGAGAATAGAAATGAAAATGGAAATGGAAATGAAAATGAAAATGGAAATGGAAATGGAAATGAAGAGCAATCTAAACCACCCCTTAATGAAACTAATCAAAATCTTGATGATAACACAGCAACTATTGCATTTGAATCTATTTTAAACAATGGTATAAGCTATTATGGAATATCTTCAGGTCAAGTTTTTGACTCTGAACTTAAGTCACATTTATTTGAAATTACTGAAGATTCACATAAATCCACTCTTTCGCCAAAACCACAAAGCAGACATTTTTTCAAAGATCCTTCTCTTGAATCTACATTTTCCGGGGTTGTAATGCTACCAGATAAAAAATATGCACTTTCCTTGATTGACAAAGTTATTAGATTTTTAAGTCATGAATATTATCTATTTGATCCAGAAGATTTTTATAAACAAGTGGATGAAGCTTACGAGAAACTTAGGGATAAAAAACCTCTTTGGATATGTTATTTTCTTATAACTCTAGCAGTTGGTGAACAATATTGTAATACATCACCAGATGGTGAAATACCAGGGATGAGATTTTACAGTGCTGCGATGAGGCTTTATAAAACCAGTTATGAAGAACCAACACTAGAATTTGTTCAAATGCTTTTACTAATTGCCTTTTATCTTCAAGGTTTAAATAGTGCTAATGCTGCTTTCTCTTTTTATGGATTAGCAATACGTTCAGCACTTATTCAAGGTCTACATCGTAAAGTTGGTACAGTTTCTCCAGTGGAAAAAGAGAAAAGGAAACGTTTATGGTGGACAGTATTTAATATGGATACTGTTTGGTCTTCTAATTTAGGGCATCCTATTCATGTTCAACTTGAAGATATTGATGTAGAACTTCCATTAGAGAATTATATTGATCTTAACGATGGATACAATATTCAATTACTTGATTATAACATTAAACTTTCCAATATATTAGCAAAAGTGATGAGAAATGTTTATAGTGCACAAAAGGGGAAAACTTCAATTAAAGTTAAAAAGGTTTTAGAGTGTGTTGAAGAATTTGATAAACTTTACAATATGATTCCCTCGAATATTAAAGATAATCTTTTATTATCAAATAATAGATCCACTGCTAACTTATACCTTCGAATTAATCATTATATCATTGTTACAACTAGACCTCTTTTACTATCACTTTTCAAGGGGCATATTCAACCAACTGATTCAATAAAGAGAGCAATTTCAAGATGTGTCAATTCAGCAATATCTACTATTGAAATTTTATCTTGTCTGAAAAGCAATGATTGGTTATCAGCTTTTGGATTTTGGGATGCTCAAGTATGTTTTTCTGCCCTTATTATACTTACAATATGTAGTTTTGCGGGAAATCATTATTCACAAACTGAAACTGGAAGACAAATAAATAAATATATGAAAGATTCAGGAAATTTTACTGCTTTAGATAACGAGATCAAATTGAAAGAGCTAGATGAGTTATTATCTAAGATTCCAACATACACTTTAAGTTTAGAAAAACATGATAAATCTGAAATTTTAGAAGAAGATATAGTCAGTCCAATGACTACAACAACAACAACTTCCCAGCAAACATCTTATTTGCATTTTGGCTCACCACAAGCTAGTTCATTTCCTGAATTATTCCAAGAACTAGGTGAGCCGATCAGTGATTTCAGTAGTTTCCGAAATAATGTTTCGCCAGACACCTGGGTAGAGCTGACAAGCAAGTTGTGGGACCCGGCAAACATCTAGTGTTTGTCCTGGAAATCGCACCGGGGATCTTGTTGCAGTTCTCCGAGCGCGAATATTAATTATTGTCAACCTTTTTATTCACGGTTAGTAAGATAATAATAAATCGATAGAGAAAATAGGTTAGAGAACTGGCTATTAGGAAGAGTTATATCATACGACTTTAGACCAGTATTATCTCTATTTAATATCTTATTCTTCCAGATGAGCATGTTTTATTTTGCTTTGAAGTTTGTTTAGACAAACAGAAAATGAGTAAACAAATTGTGATTGTTGGTGCTGGTGTTATTGGACTAACTTGTGCTTGGATCCTTTCTGAAGAAGGATATGATGTCACTATCATTGCGGAAAAATATCCTTCAACATTCAATGGCGATATTGATCATGACTATACATCACCTTGGGCTGGAGCTCATTTTAGGCCTTTCCCATCCATGACTGAAGGTGATTTGAAAGATTTCCCATTAACCAGAGTCACATATGATTTAATGAAAAAGATTTCAATTGAATATCCAGAATCTTCTATTAAATTTATGAAAGGTATTGATTATGTTGAAGCAGATGAAGAGGCATATACTAATTTGAAAACAGGATATGCTGATGGATTGCATAATTTCACCATTTTGAGAAATCTACCAGCAAATGTTAAATTTGGAGCTGAATATGATACATGGTGTTTGAATTCCCCTCTCTATTTGCAATTTTTGGAAAGAAGACTGAGAATGCATTATGGTGTTAAATTCATTATTGCTAAATTAATGTCATTGAAACAAGCCTCTCAACTTTTTCCTTCTGCAAAATTAATCAATTGTTCAGGTTTAGGGTTGAAGTATGATGGTGGATTCGATGAAAAGTGCTATCAAGTTAGAGGCCAAACCTTATTGGTTAAAGCACCCAAGGAATGCTCATACAAAAGCATGACTATTACTCATAGACTTCCAAACGGGAAGTTTTCTTTTGTTATTCCACGTCCTTTAGATGGTGGTATCATTGTTGGTGGTACAAGACAACCACTTGATTTGAATTATACCTCAAATGATTTTGATACTACCGAACTTATTTCCAATGCTATTTCTAGATTTCCAGAACTTGTTGTTTATCGTGACAATAAACCAACACTAGATGTTGTAAAGATCAATGTAGGATTTAGACCTATGAGAGTTGGGGGCACTAGAATTGAAAGAGAGGTTATTAATGAAACTACTATTATTCATTGTTATGGATTTGGAAGTTCTGGATTTGAAATGAGTTGGGGTGCTGCAAAGATAGTTGCAGAACTCGTATCCACTATCAATTTAAAGCTATAGATTACTGTATAATTTACATTTTTTCTGATCTATAGAAACTTAAAAAACTATAGCCAATTTTGACCTCTAGACACACGAGATTCAGATGAACTACAGAATAAACCCCTTTTAGATGTGCTCAAACCAGAACGCACTAATCCAGATAGTAAATTAACACCGGCAACAACACCATCAATTACAACTGCACCATGTGGTTTAACAGCATCTTCAACAGCATCCAACATGTCTGTCATACCAGCACAACCAAGTAAAATACAATCTGCATCTTTTTCAACAACTAAAGTTGTTGCAACATTTTTCATTATACTCAATACTTCCTCTCTAGGTTTTGTGTGCAATTCAGCAACTTTCAAACCTGTTGATAATAAACCTGCACATTGTCCATTTAAGCCATACATTCTAACAGCATCTGCATGTCTAATTGAAGATCTGTAAACTGTAGTAACAATACCAAATCTACCACCAATAACTCTAGCACTGTAAATAGCAGCTTCCATAATTCCACAACATGGCATATCGAATTCTTCCCTAATACAATTGATCAATGGATGATCTGAGAAACAAGCAACTAAACATGCATCCGATTCCTTTATTAAATCATAAGCATCCCTCATTACATCAGCTGAAGAAATTACACCATCTAAATGTCCTTCAACAGTAGTTGGTGCCGTTTTAGGAGCAGTATAACCATTTACAATAACATCTGGAGGAATATGTTGTTCAACCATTTTAATACAATTTTCAGTCATTAGCTCAGTACAATTTGGGTTGATTAGAAGAATCTTCTGAACTTTTTCAACTTGATCAACATATTTACCTTCTGCTTTTGGAAACATCATCTCTTCTAATTACTTAATTCAAAGAGAGATTGTATCGATGATTAGAAAAGGAATGGTATATATGCATATATAGATGCACAGTCCAAGCCGGTGAATTATACTTGAATTCCGACAATGTAATCACATCAACCTGAATATACACCTCCTTCCACCGTTAGTATATACATTACAGACATAGAGTTGCAACTCCACTGGAAAGAACAAGGAAAAGTGTGACACATTTCCCGTGGGAGAGCCGGTGAAAAAGAAGGGAATCCCGGTCGAGCCTTAATCAGTTCAAGCGCGCATAATCAATCAATCAATAAGTTCGAAATTTTCGTTATCAGTATCAATGGGCTCTCTCTCTCTCTCCGTGACAGAATTACCAATTTTTATCACAATGTTTGACATGCATTCCCTAGCTTTGGCGGTTGGAGCAAGATGCATATCTCAAACTACTGTATTTTATTATCTGATCTGTACTTTATAAATAAAGGGGTTTTTCCAGTCTTATCTTCTTAAATTGATTTTTTTGTTTCCACATCGAACGAACAAATAATATTTTAGGTATATTAAGATGGGTTGGTTTGAAAAATTTGATCAAAAAATTAGTCTCTACAATACCGATGAAAAAGAATATGGTATTAGAAGTAACAAGGATTTAGATCCAACAAATGTTGAGGATAGAACCTGGAGAACATATAATTACTTTTTAGTCTGGTTTCAATCTTCTCTTAATGTTACGATTTGGAATTCAGGAGCATCATTGATTAAAAATACAGGAATTGTTTATTGGAAAACTATGATTGCATCTGTTGTTGCTACTCTTATTGGTGGTATTTTTGTGATGATTAATTCTAGAGGAGGTGCTGTTTATCATGTTGGTTACCCTGTATTACTCAGATCTGTTTTCGGTGTATGGGGTTATTATTTCTTTGTTATTATTAGAGGATTTGTTGCTATATTATGGTTTGCTGTTCAAACTTATTACGGTGGATGTTTATTAGATGTTGTTTTGAGGTGTATATTTGGTCATAAATGGTACAATATTCCAAATCATATACCAGCAGATCAAGGTATAACAACAAGATTGATGGTGGCATTTTTCTTATTTTGGTTGTGTCAGTGGCCAGTTATTGTTATTCATCCAACTAAGATTAGACATTTTTTCACATTCAAAGCTTTTGCACTTCCTTGGGCTACTCTTGGTATTTTCATTTATTGTTGTGTTGTTGGTAAAGGTCCAGGTGATTGGGATCTTGGTATTCCAATCAAAACTGAATCTGCTCAAGTTGGTTGGAGTTTCATGATGTGTATCAACTCTATTTTGGGTTCTATTTCTGCAATGATTATCAATCAACCTGATGTTGCACGTTATGCTAAAAAACCTTCTGCTCCATTATGGCCTCAATTTGCTGGTTTTATGTTAAGTAAAGTTGCTATTCAACTTTTCGCAATGGTCGCAGTTGCTTCTTATTATAGAGTCTCTGGTGTTGCTTACTGGAGTTTATGGGATTTATTAAATGCCATTTTGGATGAACATTGGACTGCTGGTGCACGTACAGGTGTTTGTTTGGTAGCTGGTGCATTCTGTATAGGAAATATGGGTACAAATCTTTTCGGTAATGCACTTCCATTTGCAGCAGATTTAACAGGTTTATTCCCAAAATATATTAATATTTTAAGAGGTCAAATTTTGATTGCTACTATTTGTTGGGGTATTGTTCCATGGAAGATGCTTAAGAATGCTGCTACATTTTTAATATTCCTTGGTAGTTATACTGCATTTGTTGGTCCAATTTTAGGATGTATGCTTGCAGATTATTATTTTGTCAGAAAGGGAAATTATCATACACCTTCACTTTACACGAGGAATCCAGATGGAATTTACTATTTTTACAAAGGTGTTAATTGGTGGGGGTGCCTTGCTTGGACGATGGCAATGGCCCTTGGAATCCCAGGATTGGCAGCTGCAATTCATCCTGAAAAATATCCAGCTGCATGCTTGCATATGAATTACATTGGTTGGTTAATGTGTACTATTGCAGCAATGGTTTTTTACACTGTTCTTGCCAAAATATTCAATCCAAGAATATATCCAGAAGGACACGAAGATACGCCAACATCTTTTGAATACATGAGACCTAATAATGGCTTCTTTGAAGAAGATACTCCAATCAATGGAGTTAGTGCTCTAAACTACTCACCCACTGGTAGCTCAAGCTCAGTTGATTACGGATTGAAGGAACAGATTGCTGTTGAAGTAACTTCAATTGATAAGTAAGTTCTATAGTTAATTTTTTGTATCTAAGTTTTACTAAAAAATATTTTACTAAAAAAATAAGAAACACATTAATTCGGCGACAAAATACATATTGCCTGTTATCAGTTGAAGAGACTACCGCCTTGTTATATCCAGGAGCCTGTACTCGGTGTGACCTTATCGTGCTGCCAATCACTGGGCTCTTTCTTCACTTCGGAAAAGATAGGTTCGCTGCCCCGAGAATGAAGAAATTTCAAGCTGGATCGGTAAACTTTTGCTACTTTCCCGGAACACCATTATAGCTATAGGCCATTCAATATGACTTTATTTAAAATCACATAAATATGAGAAGTTTCTAGTTTGTTACCTATTAGAGAGGATAGCTATTTGCCTAAACAATCATCTTTCATATCATGTCACAAACTGCTGTTGAAACAAGTGCAAATGTTCCAGAAAAAGTTGTTGTTGCATCCGCTAGAGGTTATGCAATGGAGAGTAGGGGTGCCAAGAACATGGCTATGGGTAACGGAAACCCACATAAAATACCGGTTTTTGAAAATAAATACGATGAAAGAAAATGGGTTCTTGAACACATGGCGGGTGCATTTAGAGTATTTGGTAGAAAAGACTACGCTGAAGGTACTGCAGGTCATATCTCAGTCAGGGACCCAGTTGATCCAAACACTTTTTGGATTAATCCATTAGGTGTTCACTTTTCTATGGTTAGAGCAGCAGATATGATTCAAGTTGATATTGATGGTAATATTGTAGGTGGTAATGTTTCTGGTACAATTAATGCTGCTGGTTTTGCTATTCATTCGGCTTTACATAAGGCTAGACCAAACATTCATGCTGCTTGTCATACTCATTCAGAATGGGGTAGAGCATTCTCAGCATATGGTAAACCTTTGGAAATGTTAAACCAGGATTCTTGCTACTTTTACAAAAGTCATGCTGTTTATGAAGATTTTGGTGGTACTGCTGTTGAAAAGGAAGAAGGTGAAAGAATTGCAAAATGTGTTGGTGAAAATGGTCGTGCATTAATTATGCAAAATCATGGTCTCCTTACTGTTGGTGAAACCGTTGATGAAGCTGCTCATTTATTTACTCTTTTGGAGAGATCTTGTAAAATTCAAATGATGGTTAATGCTAGTGAAAATGAGATTTACAAGAGAAAGCTTATTGGTGATAGTGAAGCAGCTTATACCAATTTTATCAGTGCTGATCCAGAAAGTATGTACATGGCTTTCCAACCTGAATACCTTCTCGAAAAACATAGAGATCCTTCATTCTTAGAGCACGCAGAAGCATAAATACGAGTTGTTTAGTTTTTATAATAATCGTTTATTTTGGCTAATCTCTATAAACTATCTGATAGATTTTCAAATACATTGAGGATTGCTTTTAATAGAAAACATAAACACACTGCTCAATCTTTTATATGCATTTTGATGATATTATAAATCTTAGTAATCTTTCTACAAAAGGTAATCTTCGTTAATTAGGCATTCAATTGTTTGTACAAGTACAAAGGCTAAACTTTTATTCAAAAATAGGATTTAATTGTTTCATAGGACCTTGTAATGCGCTATTTGCTCTTCTCAAATAATTACCAACCTTTTCACCAACAACACCACCATTATCACGGTCAAAGCAAACAGTACCTCTCAAAATAGTGTATCTTGGCCAATTAGTAAAGCGCATACCTTCATATGGTGTAAAATCAATTCTGTGATTCAACATATCATTTGTCAAGTTAAACGCAGGCATTTTACCCTTTGGATACCAAATAGTAAAATCTGCATCCATTCCAACACCAATTGTACCTTTTCTATCACTTAACCCGTATAATTTGGCTGCATTAGTAGAAGTAAGTTCAACAAACTTTTGAGGTGTAATTCTACCAGTTTCAACACCATAACAAAAGAGTAATGGCAACCTTGTCTCAATACCAGGAATACCATTAGGTGTTTTTTCAAAATGAGGGATTCCATCAATCAAACCAGCCTTCTTTCCCAATTTATGGTCATAAGTAGAAGGAGCATGGTCACTGCTGAAAACCGTAATAGTTCCATTTATCAAATGTTTCCAAACACCTTCAAGATCTTCTTGAGTAGCCCTAAGTGGTGGTGAACAAATGTATTTAGCGCCTTGAAAAGTATCTTCATGATCAGCATGATGACAGCAATCATGTTTTAATCTTTCACCAGTTAAAAACAAGTATTGTGGGCAAGTTTCTGCAAAAATGGGGAAACAGTCTGTTTGAGCCCTTTTAACATGATCAAGTGCTGTCTCACATGACATATGAACCAAAAGCATAGGAACATCAATTGTTTTAGCCAGGGCAATGGCACGATAAGAAGCCTCATCTTCTGCAATTTGTGGTCTTGAGATTGTATGGTAAAATGGGTCAGTAAGTTTCTTAGCAAAAAGTTGTTTATTAATGAAGTTAATAATGTCAGAATTTTCAGCATGAACCATGGTGGTAATTTGATTCTTTCGGTTAACTAATAGCAAATCTAATAATTGTTCATCGGATAATTTCAATTTGGGATAAGTGGTATAAACTTTAACAGATGTAATCTGTTCTTGTTGGCAAACTTGGGGAAGGTAATGCTCTAATACTTCTTTGCTTGGCTCTGAAATGATCAGATGGAACCCATAATCACAATATGCACCTCCCTTTTTATTTGCTCTAGCATGATAATCTTTCACAACTTCAAATAGATCATGATGTCCCTTTTCTTGAACAGCAAATGGGATCATAGTAGTAGTACCACCTGCAATAGCTGACCTTGAACCTGATTCAAAATCGTCACCAGTTGGAGCATTGTCTTGATCTATATGGACGTGAGAATCCACACCACCTGGCATAATAAACCCGCCTTCTGCATCTATAACTTTTTTTCCTTCAATGACGGAGGTAGTTATAGTTTCTATAATACCGTTGTTAACTCCAATGAAAACATTTTGTGGTAATATATCTGAAGCTGTTACAACTTTTCCGTTGAAGATGACGAGATCGTAAAGCATAGTTTTCTTTTGCTAAGAGAAAAAAGGATAAAATAATAAGACATCATCAAAATAGTAGACTTTGGTTTATATAAAGCACTTGGAGGTTATTGGAAATGTATATGCTTCTCTGACACAACATAATCCAATGGAGTTTGTAATGCCAGATAACATAATCCGGAGAAGTCTAACAAGTTGGCCGAGATCTCAATTTTATAAAAATCACTAAATGTTGTAAATTTTATACGCGGTTAAGAAAACTACAATTTCGCCGACAAATCTAAGTACTCTGCTATACACTCAAGTTCAACCTTGACAGCTTTGTTTGGGAATCCAACAACAACACAGGAACGAGCTGGCTGAGAAGTAAAATATTTCTTATAAACATCGTTCACTTCTGCTGCATATTCACCATCTGCAACGAAAAGTAAAACCTTCAAAACTTTGTCTAGTGATGATCCACTTGCTTCTAAAACTTCCTTTAAGTTTTTGATTGCGTTTTCAGTTTGTTCTGTAACTGATTCTGGTAAGTTCCCTTTAGCATCAGTTCCTAAACATCCAGAAGTAAACACATGTCCGTTACTTTTGACACTTGGTGATAATAATTTGTTTCCTTTTTTGCTTAAATCTTCCCAGCTAACTTTAGATATCATTACCGCAATTGGATTGGAAATTTATTGTAAATGGTAAAAATGGTCTAAAGAAATTTCTAACTACAATTCTGTTATATATGTAGCTTTACTATGTCAAAAAACGGTTCGGAAAACCATCATTAGTTCTCCGGTTGTAATTTTGTCAATGAATTTCCTAATCAGTAACGGGAAAGTCAAACAGTTTGCCGATTTGTTTTCTATCCTACAATGATTATATAAGTATGTTGTATATCTACTCAAAGATGAATATGCAGGATTGTTTATACATAACTAAAGATACTTAACAAGACAGGATGGTTGGTGTTAGAAAGTTCAAAATTGCAGGAATTCAAGTTGGTCCTATTGCGAAAAACGCTAGAAGAGAAGATACCGTAGAAAGACTCTGTGGTCTATTAACTAAAGCAGCAGATGAAGGTGCTAGGTTAGCTGTTTTCCCAGAATTAACTTTGACAACATTTTTTCCCAAATGGCTCATTGAAAGTCAAGATGAAGTTGATTCATACTTTGAAAAAGGAGACATAACATCTGGTCCTTGTAAGCCATTATTTGATTTAGCAAAGAAAAGAAGCATTGGTTTTTATTTGGGATATGCTGAACTTACTGAAGACGGTCATCATTTCAACACATCTATTTTAGTTGATAATCAGGGTAAGATTGTTAATAAATACAGAAAGGTTCATTTACCAGGTTTCACTGAACCAATTGAAGGCATTCCATTTCAACAATTAGAAAAAAGATATTTTGAATACGGTGATATGGGTTTTCAAGCGGTAAGAACTAATCCAGAGTGGATTGATGCCACTGTTGGTATGTTGATTTGTAATGACAGAAGATGGCCAGAAGCTTGGAGATCATATGCTTTACAAGGAATGGATCTTATGTTGATTGGTTACAACTCTGTTGCAAATGCAAAGGGTTTATTTGGTGATAAAGAAGATAAAACATTGAGACAATATCATAGTGATTTGGCAGCTAAAGCTAACTCATACTTCAATTCAACGTTTGCTGTCAGTGTTGGAAAATGTGGAAATGAAGAAGGTCAAGATCTTTTGGCTGGATCAATAATTGTTGATCCAACCGGACAAACTGTTATTCAATCCCAAATTGAAGATGATGATGTAATTGTTGCCGAAATTGATCTAGACGAAACCATTATTGGTAAACAGAAAATGTTTGACTTTGAAAGACACAGACGCCCTGAATGCTACAAGCGTTTAACTGAACAAAAGGGTACAATTCCACTACCACCTTATTCTGAAAGTAATTAACCATAGTAAAACTCTATTCATTTTCATCCTTAGAACTACATGTATAAGTATAAGTATAAATATAAGTATAAGAATAAGATAGTGATAATTATAATACTTTGACTAATCAAGAATCCTGTAGATCACTGAATACTGTATTTTCGGGTATTTTATCCGGCACAAAAAACCATTAGCCGAGAGCGGTTTATTGCCGATTTCTTCAGAAGATTTGCAACTGAATAAGAAGAATCTACACATGCGTAAATAGATCACTCAACGTCGTTGATGTCTGTCAACTCCAAAAATCAACAGTATGCATTATCTTTTAATTGGATGAACCACTTGATCAAATTTTCTTAAAACATTGAATCTATGTTCTGATGCAGAGATAGTTTATCACCGCCGCTACCACATTTACCACCATTCAACCACAGTTTCGATTATCACGCGTCTTTTCACAATAAGTAAGTGTGTGATACATCATCATCTAGTATACCCAAGCAGGGTCACAATTGCGGAAATAACGACTATCTAAAATATACATACTGTTGATTGCCACGATTCTCTAAGAGCCACCTTTTTAAAGCTAAAACTTTTATCCGTTGGCCTTATCGAGTCGTAGAGATAATCGATATACATGTAAAGCCACACTTTCATGTGCCATCACACTCAGATCTTAAAAGCTACACTTTTCATTGATCTTGATGTTTTCAGCATGATGTTTTTGCTGAAGTAATTTAATCGATAAACCAATGACTATTCAAGAAGCACCCCAATTCAATATTAAGTCCATTGCAATTATTGGGGCTGGTCCTTCAGGTATTGCTTCGCTCTATGACTTATCAAGATCAAAGAAAGATGGAACTTCCCTGTTTGGTGTAACTGATATCTCTAAAAATGAAGAAGCTGGTGAAATGGCGTTTGATGAAATTGTTGCATTTGAAAGGAATGCAACTGTTGGTGGTGTTTGGTCTAGATCTGCTTTTGGTAAAAACAATAAAGATCCAGATTTACCTCTGGAAGTGTTTAATGATAAAGATGGTGAAAAGGATCAGTTGAATGATAGCATTAAACCAGACTTGATTTATAAAAAGTTTGAGATTGATCAAAAATTGGAAGAGAAACTCAACTCTTCAAGTCTAAAAAATCCAATCAGTATACCATTTGATGATAAGCTGAAAACCTATTACCAACATCAGTGGAGAAGTTCTGCTGCTTATGATGGCTTGTTTACCAATGTTACTAATAGATATATGCGTTTTTCTTTTCATGAAAAGACGGATGAATTGAAAGATATCAATACAAAGTATAAATACTTACCTAATTTACAATTTGCAAGTGATGTTGGTGAATACTTGGAAGATGCGGTCAAAACAAACAATCTTTCTAAATACATTAGATTTAATACCAATGTAGAGCGAGTCAGAAAAATAGATGGAAAATGGGAAGTTGTTGTAAGTTTTGTTTCAGAAACTGATGGTGTCAAATATCTTAATTGGTATAAACAATATTTTGATGCTGTTATTATAGGTAATGGCAAGACTTTACCTGTTGTACCTTATATCAAAGGTTTAAGAGAGTATTCTTTCAATCACAAGGTCAAGCTAGCTAAATCCATTCAAGATCCTAAATTTATTAGAGAATCTAAAAAAATTTTATTTATTGGTGCTTCAGTTTCAAGTATTGATTTGATTCAATACTGCTTTCCAAGAGATATAAATAATCCTTCAGTTTTCATTTCCAGAAGACATCCTAAGGCACATTTGGATTGGTTAACTACAGCAGGTTACTCTAAGGGTATTATTAACAAGCCAACTATAACTAAGTTTGAAAGCGATCAAGTACATTTTGCTGATGGCACTGTTGAAAAAGGTTTTGATACTGTTATAATTGCATGTGGTTATCATATGTATTACCCATTTCTCGAAACTCAGGATCATCAATGGTTTGAGTATACTTTTAGTGTCGATGATCCTTCATTGGCTCTTGTCGGCAATACATATGCTGGTTTTTTCTTCAACAGGGTAGAAAGTCAAGCTGCCGCTTTAAGCAGTATTTGGTCTAATAAAAGTAAACTACCAAGTAAAGCAGAACAATTGGCTATCATTGCAAATAAACCTCCATTGTTTACTGGAAATATCAAACAATATTTTATTGATCCATTGATGAAATATGCTTTAAAGGGAAGACCACATCCTTTTGCTGTCAATCCAGAGAAGAATGATCATGTCTTCCATATGGTTGAAGGTAGTCTAACCATTCAAAGCCTCTTTTACAAGATTAGAAACGGTGAAGTAGATCCATTCAATATAACGTAGATTTTATAAATTAGATAGATAAACTTCAATCAAAAACAATTCCTTTATCTCTAAATCAAAAAACAATTCTTTTATTTCTATACTATAAATTAAATATTCTAAACACTTCTATCATTTAACGGATCAATTTTAAAGACTTTATCAGGATTTAAAATTCCATTTGGGTCTACAGCAAACTTCAACTTTCTCATCAAATCAACAGCATTTTCACCTACTTCATTAACCAAAAATTCCTTTTTACCAATACCGATACCATGTTCACCACTAACAGTACCATCCATTGCCAAAGCACGGTCGACCATTCTAGCTACCAATTTTGTAGCCAATGCTCTTTCTTCCTCTTTAAATAAAATCAATGCATGGTAATTTCCATCACCTGCGTGACCAACAATACTGGAAGTCAATCCTGATTCCTTAATCTCTAATCTAGTTTTTTCAAGTGATTCAACAAATCTGGAAATTGGAACAGCAACATCTGTCGACCAAACCTGAATATTAGGATCAATATATTTCTTGCCATAAGCTATTGTTGACCAAAGTGCAGTTTTACGAGCATTCCAAAGTTGAAATTTTTCTTCTTCAGTAGCTGCAAATTTGAAAGTAGTTACATTATTTCCATGGGCAATACTTTTAACCTCATTAATGGTTAGATTAACAGCCTCATTTGATGATCCACCAACTTTAATCAACAAAGTGTCTAGTTCTTCATATTTATTTTCAGTTTCACCTGAATCATTAACAAATTTCATCATTTGACTATCGAGTAATTCAATTGCATTCAATATCAAACCTGTTTGAATAAATTCAGTAACTGCACCTGCTGCATGCTTTAAATCTGGGAAGGAAATAAGAACAACACTTTCCCATTTAGGCTTCACGTGCAGTTTCAATGTAATTTCCGTGACAATTCCCAATGTACCTTCACTTCCAATAATCAAGCCGGTCAAATTGTAACCTGCAGCAGATTTTCTAGGCCTCCTTTTAGTTTTGACTATTGTACCATCCGCTAAAACAACTGTCAAATTAATAACATTTTCTTTCATTGTACCATAACGAGCAGCATTTGTACCAGAGCATGAAGTTGCAGCCATTCCACCTATACATGCACCAGGACCTGGATCTGGACCAAACATTAACCCATAATCATCAAGATAGGTACGCAAATCTTCCCAACCAACACCGGGTTGAACAACTATATCTAAATCATCCTTATGTAACTCAATAACTTGATCCATTCTGGAAAGGTCGATTGTAATACTCTTTTTGGTGTTAATAAAATGACCTTCAAGAGAGGTACCACCTGTAAATGGAACTATCGGAACTTGATTCTCATGACATAAACGTAAAACCTTTGAGACTTCTTCTGTAGATGTTGGAAAAACAACGGCAGCTGGCTCCTCGCCAGGTAACGGGTGATCAGTGGAAAACCATGAGTCACTATGTCTTGCCAATTCTTCAGTTGTTGCTGAAATCTCAATGCCTAACTTTTTGATTTCTTTCAAAACAAAACTTGGATCATTATAAGTTGGAGGTTTGTAGGAGTTCAAGGGTAAGGTTGAACTTGAGTTATAATCTGATATTAATAATGGAGAAACTGTCAGGCCGCATAAAAGTAGACCATTGCATAGCTTCTTTCCAACCTTTCCTGATATAAGCCGTCTCCACATTTTGATAACAGTAAGAGACTCGTATTAGTTTGTACGCAAAAGCACTTGAGTTATCTGTGATAACAGATAAATTGTATTTTTACCTCTCTTGAGACGAAGGCTACAAGACGGTTTCCCAAATCTACCAACTTTCCAATTGCTGATGTTGTGATTTCCTTGACAATGCGCTGTTGCACGATCAATCGATGGGGCTTTAGACGCCACAATAATAAAGTTTTCCGTCCCAATTATCAACAAGCGGAATTATCACTTTCCCCTCTTCCGCACAAAATTGAGGCAGTATATTTAATTACTAATCAGCTCCACAGTCAACTTCGTCAACAATTGCTGGGATTTTAGGGAGGTGATGCTGGAGTATGTTTGGAATGTGTCTGTAGAAAGAAGAAAAGAAACAGTTCACAAACTGTGGTGGCTCATCACCCGACGCAATTTTGATGCAACTCAATCTGGTAGCAAAATGATGACCTTTCTTGAAATTGTAAATTACAAAGTATTTAAGAGTCCATATTTCCAGACTTTTTAATAAGTAACAATTATTAGTAACATTTTTTCTTTAAGCAAACAATGACCACTAGCACTAAAACTCAAGCAAAGGCTGCAACACTTCAAGTTGTAAATGATATTCCTATCGATGAACAGATCGAGAATTTGGTTAGACAACATAATGAATTGAATATCACCAGGTCTCGTGATTTTAAGACAAGTTATGTCAATGGTGCAGACTCTGAAGGCTTAAAGCTTTTACCAGAATCAAGTAGAAAACGTTTAGAAGAAGATGGTGTTGATCTTTCCAAAGGTTATCCAGAAATCCCTCCAAGAAGTGAAATTCCTGTTTTTGTTGATCAAGCACATGCTATTAGAAATGAAGAGTTATTATTTATTGAAAGAGGTAAGAATGCAGATCCTGAAAAGAAATCTTTATTTGGTGCTGCGAAGGAAGTTATCCATTTGACTAAAAGAGTTGGTACTGAAATTGTTGGTTTACAGTTAGCAGATTTGAATGATCAACAAAAAGATGAACTTGCACTATTAATTGCTGAAAGAGTTGTTGTGTTTTTCAGAGATCAAAAGCTTCCACCAAGCAAGCAACTTGAGTTAGGTAAGTATTGGGGAAATATTGAATATCATCCACAAACACCACATGTCACTGGTTTGCCAGGTGTAACTGTTATCTGGAATGATTTTAATCAAAGAAAGGGTATGACTTTGAATTTTGAAAATGCTAATCTAGCTAACTGGGATAGTTTGCGCTACCCTGCTGTTGGTAATCAAGGCTGGCATACCGACTTGGTTCATGAAAAGCAACCTGCTGGATACACTCATTTACATTTAGATACAATACCATCTGTTGGTGGTGATACAATCTGGTCTTCCGGTTACGGTGCTTATGACAAACTATCCGATGAATTTAAGAAATTTTTGGATGGTAAGGAAGCTGTTTATGTTTCAGCTCATAGTTACCTTGATAGAAATGACCCATTGGCTGGACCACAAAGAGTTGAAAGAATTCACCCGATTGTTAGAACACACCCTGCTACAGGTTGGAAATTTTTAGCTGTTAACAGATCTATGACCAGAAGAATTCTTGGTGTTTCCCCAGTTGAGTCTCAACTTATTTTGAACTATTTATTCGATGTCTACGAAAAAAACGCTGACCTACAAGTTAGATTCAAATGGACTAATACCAAGGACGGTTACGGTACTTCTGCTATCTGGGATAACAGAGTATCTCAACATAGAAATGTTTGGGACCATGAGGGAGCAGAACCAAGACACGGTACAAGAGTTACATCCCTAGCAGATATTCCAACTTTTGATCCTAATTCAAAATCTCAAAGAGAAGCGTTAGGATTACCGATCCATAAATGGGACTAAACTTTTTACTTTTATAGTTTTACTAACTTTTTTTAATTTTTATTATTTAGCCTTAAAATGATGTTTTACTTTGATTGATAGTTTTTCATAAAAATAGGTGACCTTTTCCAAGAATTACATAGTTAATCTACTGCCAATGTGGCGTCTTTTCATTTATAAAAATTTGATCATTTTCCATCTAAAATTAAAATATCCTCTTTCCCCAAACTAACTGTGGTAAGCTATATAAACCAAAAGTGTGGATGGACTGTGGAATATTAAAGTTTAAGATAACAAAAAGCAGATTAACTAATTGATCGATATTTCAAAATCCACAGTTGCAATCGCCACAGATTAAACTTTACTTTGGTGCAATGCAATTTTTTTATCTTTGGTGAGCCCTAATAACTGTGTAGGCAGTTGAACAAAAACTACAGATTTTTAAACTATTATATAAACACTAAGGTACTTAAATTTGCAAAATAAATGGAAGTTCAAACTTAGTCCTTAGCCAAAAAAGCGTGTCCAACTTGAGCAAAGCAAGTATGGGTGTTTTGCAGAACGGCATTTACCAATACTTTAAGATCGATAAACCAGAATCTTTTAAAGATGATTACATTGATAATTCTATCAATAGGGAAAGAAAACCTCCAAAAACTAGAAAATACGATAAGTATAATGTCTTAAATGCCTTCAATTGGTATCCATCTCATTATAGTGCATTTGAAAGAAAGTTTTTAATGAAATTTGATGCCTGTGTGTTTCTATTTCTTGGAATGTCCTTTTACACAAAATATCTTGATAACTCTAATGTTGGTTCTGCATACGTTTCTGGATTGAAAGAAAGACTAAATTTGCATGGTAATGAATTGAATTACTTCAATACATGCTATACCGTTGGATACGCACTGTTTCAGATTCCTATCACTCTTTTGATCACTAAACCACAATTTTCAAGACACCTATTGCTTTACTGTGAGCTTGCCTGGGGTATGATGACATTAGCAAATGCATATGTTAAAACAGCTGGTCAGATGTATGCAATACGGTTTTTTATTGGTGTTTTTGAAGCCTGCTCCTTTCCAGCAACTTATGTTATATTGTCTAGCTATCTTAATGATGATGAACTATTCAAAAGAGCTGGTTGTTATGGTGCCTTTGCTGTTGCAGGGTCAGCAAGTGCAGGCGTTTTGCAAGCTCGTGCACAACAAAATCTAAATGGTATCAACGGTCTAGAAGGTTGGCAATGGCAGTTTATTATTGATGCTGTTATTACTTTTGGTGTTTTCCTATATGGTTTCTTTCTATTCCCTGGTATTCCTAGTGCCTGCAAGAAATTTGGATTTTTTACTGAAGATGAAATGATTTTTGCTAGAAAAAGACTGGAAGGAAAGGTTGCTTTCCCAAAAAAATTTACAAAAGATACAATCAAAGAAACTCTTGGTACTTGGCAAATTTACTTTGGCTCGTTTCTATGGGTTACTCATCATTTAATGTGGTATTCAAATGGTGCTTTACTTTACATGAAATCTCAAACAAATCTATATACAACAACTATGGCAAACACGTGGAATTCAAGAATGTACTGTGTTGGGATTCCTTGTGCTATTATCGTTTCACCATTGTGCGCATATTACGGTAAGGTTGTTCCTGTTCATATTTGTCTAGGGTTGGCTTACTTTGCGGCTGTTGTAGTAATCATTTGGAATGTCGAGAATGCGTTACTTATTGCAGGCTTCTTTTTACAACATCCTTTTAGAGACGGGCTAGCACAGGTTTACTATACTTGGATTGTAACTTTATGTAAAGAAAATGTTGAGAAAAAGGCATTGGTTTTGAGTTGGGTTCAAGCGTTGTCATTTGGTATCAATGCGTTTGCTATTCCTCTACAATATCCCATCAAAGACTCACCTCGTTTCAAAAAAGGCTATATTATCAATCTAGTTATTCTAATTGTGTCTCATATTGTATTTTTAGCAGGAATGTTTTTAGATAAATACGATCTAAAATATTTCCCCAGTATTGCAGGCAAAAGACATGTTGGTGAAGATGGAAAATTCATTACTATTTCAAACGCCACTGAGGATAGTGAAGAAGATGATATTACAGATCTTGACAAGAATGAGGTTACAATTACCAACATCTCCACTGATAACTCTTTGAGGAAATTCAATTGAGTGTTCATAGATTTTTTGCAAACAATATATTTATTTGATTATTAATTGAATTTTGTTCTAGCTTTAGTACATCTTACTGGAATTTATTTTGCCATAGTCTATGTGTGAGTGATTTATTTATTAAATTCTAGGTAAAGCTAAAGTTTTGTAGTAACCTTTCTACAAAATAGCCTGTTCTTAAAATTCTGGTTTATATTTTATATCCACAAAACATTATTTTTTTCTTTTTATCTTAAAAACAAAGATTGTCTTTAAGATATGTCTACAAGCGATGTGTACAGTTTGAGCACTAACTTTAACAAAGAGGATGCTATACTTAAATTTGAGTTCAAAAAATGGCAACAATAAAATTTTCGCGGATCCAGCGGGAAAGTTTGACAGTGTGTGGCTGAAACGTGGATTGGTTCCCGCTGTGCATAACCTTCTCAAAATCGATCCTTTTTCGTGTCTGCTACACGCAATATAGGTAATTTGGATATGTGGATTACAAGATTCAAATACCTGGAATGTAAGGTTTATTTTGCTTATATCAAAATGCTCTTTATATGTCTCAAACCTAATTTCTGGTAAAACAGGCTTTTTTCAAATTCCAAAAATTTTTAAGATATCAAAAGCAACTTCTTTCATGTCAAAAATTGAATATCATTATTATTTTTATAGTTTAAAATCAATTTAAAAGAGTATTTTCTAGCCAATGATTGTAAGAAACTCTTTATTTGATAACAGAAAAGATCAAGAATAATATTTCCCCTAATGTTTTACAACACAACGAAGTTCTTGTTGTAGTGCAGATTGGAGAGGCCAGCCAGCGCCATGCACGATGTGACAATTCCCAATCACCTAGACAAAATCATCTTTATTTGAGCAACCTATCAGGATAACAAAATTAAATAAGTACAGCAGTATGAACTATCAAAGTTTTATGCTAGTCATTATACACGATTTCAATTGATACAGTGAGTCACCTCATTAAAAAAAATCAGTTTCAACGTTGGCTTCAAAAAACGAGACTGATCTCCAGCTCAAGCAAACTCACAGACTTAACAACCTAACACCCAAACTATCGTACTGATACTGGCTATAGAGCTGCTAATTGTATCGTGGAAGTTGATTGAGTATATCAACTCGAGTAAGTTGTTGAACTGTGGCCCAATCTCAACCCACACGCGCATGGTACAAAAAACTTTTACTTTTTTTGAAACCTGAACTATTTCATTTTTTGTATAAAATTCGGGTACTTTTAGCGAAGAAAATGTTTATCCGAAGCTTGCATAGTCTCACGTCGCGACTTCAACTCAATTGACAATTTGTGGAAACTATTTTTCGTGTCACATAAAAAAACAACAAACAAGAGTCAACCATATTCTTCTTAGCAAACGCAATAATGATGTCAAATCTCCATAAAGATCTGATATCTCTTGAAACTTGCCTCTTATGGTCAGTTTAAATGAGTTAATGGACCTTATGTTAAAAATCAATACGTGTTTTGGGTGCATCCGTTTTTGTTTAGCTTACATGATTTGAAGCTTGTTACTTCGAAATAATGTCTTAGAGATGATATCCACTCTTATTGACACCAATCACATTATTGTATGTATTTTTTTGATTTTATGAAGTTTCATGTCAACTAATACTAACATTCATTAATAGCCCAACTTCACTTTTGGTACTAGCTTTTTTATGGATTGATTTTTGTTATATTGCTAAATTAACGGCAAGGTTAAGTTTTACGAAGAACAGTGTCCAAGGAATTATCTAGTGCCACTTAAAATTTTCTATTACTGATACTTTGGCTTTTGATACGTGATATCTCTAACATCAATACATTTTAAAACTTGTATCTTTGCTGCAGTTGTAAGGACCTCTATACTTTTCCCGTATTAATTCGATTTGATGACATATTCAAAGCTCATACTATTATGTGATAACTTCATGATTTTTGAAGTGTCATATTTTAATCATTACATGAATGAGCAGGTGCAAAGCTATTTATTATTGACTGCATTACAAAAGTCTAGACATCAAACTTAAAACCTCACTCAGTAGTCTTCAATTATATCAATATTTGGTGCACTCAATGGTGTTGCATTTGTGTCCTTTTAACAATTAGTACATACAACCTTTACGTTAAAAGAAACGGTTAGCACAAATAGTTTATGTTTATTACTAACAGAAGGAACATCGAACTATTCAACAATTTTGGTAACTTTGGGATGAAACGTGAGTTATTTACACTATATGATGTCATTCTTTGAAAGGCGAAACTTACTGCAATTGAAGGATCGTGAAACAATTCTGGTTTACAAATATTTTGCCAACCCTGTATTGATTGGTGTAACGGTGCGAAACTGAAGCATTTGTGATATTTCAAAACATTAATACTTTATGAGAGGTTTATGCAAAACCAAGCGATTGAATCGTTCAATGATGTTCTCTCTTGTTTCTCGACCTCAGATCTTCTCTTGAGAACTTATTTGATACCTTCAGTAAGATTCTTTTACTACAACCAGTTTTAGGTGAAACCCAAAGTGGAAAGTATCTTTCTGCTTATTCACTAATCTGGACCGAAGTGCTTATTTGTGGATTTTAGTTTTGTGATAAATAATCATAAGCGGTACCTTAGAACACACAAGATTGAAAGAACGTAGCTTTGCTAACCACACATACTCAACTTCCCTTAACACCAATTTCTTACTCAAACTAAAATCTTGTTTTAATTATGGTGTTTGCGATACGACGTGAATCCAATTTGGTGTCCTAAACGTGACTTTCTTGGTAGATTGAGCTAAACTTATTGCAAGTTTGGCGCAACAGTTTTTACTAAATCATGTGAAGTATTTTGCGTTTTACCCATGATCGTTTTTCAATTCAAAGACTGGAATTTTTTCAAGTTTTGCGGATGAAATCTTTGTTCTTTTATTTTTGATCTATTACGTGGTGCTTGCTATCAGTTCAGACCTATATTCTAGGTTAAATAAGTAGCTAACTCTGATGATTGCTCTACTTGAAAGGCCCAAAAAAAGGTCTAGCTTTCAAATAAATTTTTTTTGGATGTTTAATTGTTCTTTCAAAAATTACCTTCAAGGGACAAACTTTTTGACTACCTTCCTTGCCAATACTTTATTTTTAGCACAAGGCACATACGGAACGGAGAACGAACATTAATTTGAAAATTTTATCTCATTATGCCATTCTTAACTCAAAGAAACATGATTTATGGAGAAGTATTGTTAAGATCACCATCCTTAGAGAAAATCCTTGGTAGTAGCTATACATTTTTGTTTGACAAATAATGATGACAAATGGAACATTGCTGTTTTTAACGAAAGCACTTTGTAAGTACTATGAAACTAATTTTGAAAACTATGTCTTTTTTGAATCTTCATGTGATCCTCACAAAGCAAAATCAATATGAAATTTATTTAAAAAAGAAACTGTTTCCTTTAAATCATGGATAAATACTAAACTACTGAAATCTATGACCTCAGTTGATTTTGTTGACAAGGGTAGACACTGAAGATGTTGGAATTTGATCTGTAAAAGCGATTCAAAAGAAAGCAAACCAACCGCAACAAAAACAAACTGATTGATCAGCTTCTTTGTGCTTGGTAGTATTTTAGAATTACTGTCAGTACTAACAAGCTGTTAAATTTTTGCGGTTATACAGTTTTGGGGAATTTTTCAATATATTTTCTTCAGTGGTTTTATCTTGTTTTGAAAGTGGTTTTATGTTTTAGTCGACGGTTTATTGTTCTGTTTTGAAGGCTTCTACTATCAACCGAAGACTAAATGTTGGTTATCAGATAATCGTCTATATCTCATACTTTTGGTAAATTGTTAGCAATGGCAAAATTCTTTAACTTTTGATTATACCAACCTATACTGCAACATCTCTATGCGAAAACTTTGGTCTACTAAACAAAAGTGTTCAATTGTATTTTATCAAGATACTCAAGCTTGTAAAACAATCACTAACAACTATTACAGGTTACTGGATCAACACAACAGGAAAAAGAGGTTACTGATAAGATTCGAAAAATGCCCTCAAATAGTTAAATAAGTTTTGGCACGAGTGTATGATACATTGATGAACTACAATGAGTGAATCAGCTTCAAACATGTGCTTCACAAATGAATATATTTCACGAGTTACAGCTACCACTTTGTCCCATTGAGAATTTCCAATACATGTAGGTGCCGAGTTTGTGGTATATTTCATATACTTTGTTGTTACTTGTATTGGCGCTTTGAGTTTGGGAGTTTACATTAGATTCACCTGACGTCAGGGGAAAACTATGAACCTTGAGAGATCGAAACTGAACATTTTGGTTAGTCTTTGGACTTAGACCTAGAGTCCTATAAAAAATTGCAATTGTTATTTAGGTAAAAGGGATGTTTTCAGGGGTGAAATTAATGTTATCAATCTTGTCAAATGCTATTTGAAGATCGGCGTTCTTAGCTTAAACCTTTTGCTTCTGCTACATTGAATCAATCAAATTATTAAAGTGCCTCAAGATAAATTTTCACCTGAAAGGGATCTAGTAAGTACGATTGCAAATGATTCTACTTCCTAGGACTACTGAAAAGCTCTATGCTGTTGGGAATTGCTCATATTTCTGTTATGAAAATGGTTACATTCACCTACATTA
>JAJMSP010000197.1:0-54337 GCA_030558495.1 Pichia insulana
AATCAAGTTTGTGAATCGATTTCAGAAGACATGTGCTTCCAATGGACTGTGGGGTTCTCCTTCTTGAACCTGGGAAATGCTTAAGCCTCGATCTCCGTTCTTCCCAAAGAGGAAAAGCCGATAACAAAAGTCGAGCTGAGCCACTAAATTTCACGTGTAGTCGATCGACGCTAAAGTTGTCAAAATTTCACAGTGGTCCTTTTCAATTTTCCACTCTTTCACCCTAAGATCGACACCAATCTACCACATTCTTGGTAACAAACGGAATAACGATGTTCACAATAAGATCTGTTTTCAAAAATTTTACAAATCAGCTTTACCAGGTCAGATTTAGACATTCATCCCTCAACCCCCAGCAGGAAAAAGTTGTGAACCAGCTTTCTGTACTTTCTGCAGGTAGAAAACAACCAAAACTTTTGAAACTTTGCAATGAGGATTATATAAAACACAGGACTGTTATGAGAGCTTGGGCTTTGGTAAGAAGTAACAAGAAGAAGAGAATGCAAGAAACTTTGAGGAAACAATATGAGTCCATGGAAGAAGCAGCGGAAGAACTGAAAAAGCTAAGTCCTCAGCTATATGAAATTGCTAACCAACATCAATTTGGTAAGAGATTCCCAATTGAATTAAGAGTTCCAACACAATACCCTCCTAGACAGATATGGTTTTATGACTATTTCCCAAAGAAATAGATTTTCTATTAAAGCATTTCCCTTCTTGTAGATAAAAGCTGATTCAGTTTCGTTTAATGTTTAGAAATTCTCTACGTATATAAAATTATAGCATAAGCTTAGCCGACAAGACTAGAGATCTATCAAGTTTATAGTATTTTGAGAAAGATCTTGCTTAGGGGACTCTTTAGAATAGTCCACAAAATTACTGCTAGTGGAATCGCCAAGGTTAAAGTCTTCAAAATCGTTTATTATTTCCTTTTTCAATACTTCATCAGCTTGTACTATGGCAAATGAACCAAAATCATCTTCTGATCTATCATCTTCTCGAATCGTAAGATCTATCATCTCTCGTTCACTAACAGTGGAATCATCAGCTACTAAAAAGTTAGCAGGATCAATTTCATTTTCATTTTCACCAATTATGTTGTACCCAGTTGCAGTAAAATCGTTCATTTCACCTGTTTCATATTCATCGTCATCATCTTCCTCCTCATCAAAATTATTTTCATCTCCTTTAGTATGTTTATCTTTACGTTTATTACTGAACTTTCCTTTACCTTGTTTTTTGGACGTGCCATCTAATTTGTATCCTTCAAGCTCCAATAGCTCCTTGAGAGAAAGCTCCTTAGTTGTGGATTCTTGTTCATGAGCTACTGCTGTCAGCGTATCATGTGATATATAGTCCTTGGAGATCTTACTTTTCTTACCTTTGAACAAACCATTGAATATATTCTTTTTCTTTTTCAACACAGTACCATCAATCTGTACCTCTTTATATTTTAGTTTTTCCTGCTCCCGTTTTTGTTTTTCCGCCTTGAGTCGTTTTTCTCGTTCAAGTTTTAGTTGAGCAAGTTTGAGATTTTCAGATTTCTCTTCTTCGATACGTTTAATCATGATGGAATTTGCTTCTTTATACGAAGCAGCTAAAAGTTTATCTCCTATTCGCTTTCTTTCTGTAGAATTAACATTTGGTCGTTCATCCTCTTTCTCATTCTCAATTTTTGTTGTCCATTTGAATACATTGATCTTTCTTTCTCCTTTCCATAAGCTCTTACTTCCTTCACCATTTTCATTTGTAATTCCTTTTTCATCAGATATCCACTCATCACAAATTTTACTTAGCTCTTTAAACCATGTAGTGACTTCAATACAGCCACGAGTTTGTGTGTTCCTGAATGGTATCTTATCACTTAAATACTGTCGATCTCGACTAGTGATAATATTATAGCATCTCATTGGTCGCACACCCCCATCAATCAAAAGCATAGACTTATTACAGTCTTCATACTCAGGATATTTCGGCGGTGTATTAGGCGTCAATTTATTCAGCAAACTTTCGATATCTTCACAAAACTCAAGCTTTTGGGTAGAAATTTCTTCAAATGCCCCAAAATCTTCATCAGCATCATCACTCGTTGAATTTTCAAAATTAATATTATGTTCAGTTTCATAGGTTTCATTTGACTGTTTTTTTTCTTGTTGGCCAAGTTTAGAAAATTGTTCCTTGTTGTGGGTTAGATCTGACGTATATAGAGCATGTGCTGAGATTGGACTAGCCACTAATTCTTTTTCATTGTCTTTTTCTTGCGTATTCTCTTCTCGATAGGGTGAACCTTCATCCCCGATTCTGTGATTCGAAGATATAATGCCGATATTTATGTTACTCTCCAAATTTTGATCATCTTGCCACACATTGTCAATCGTTTCCAGATGTGACCCCCAGTAGTTCTCATTCATATAATACTATAATCAACTATCAAGCACTCAGGGGATTTTCCAAATATGATGTGAGTTGTTGTTGAAGAACTTCATAAAACATGGCAAACTTTAATAACTAGCTGCTGTACGGAGGCTCGTTCTCATCCGCTGAACGTATGCATCGATCAGATTTTCAAATTCTCAAACTCCAAGCTTCAACTTAGTGAACTTTATTAGCCTACAAAGATCACATGGCTCAAATACCGTACATAATTATTGAAATCCCTTCACTTGATAAATATAAAGCGATTGGAACTTTTGCTGTTGATGTCCAAAATTTGAAAGATATAAAGGAAAATTTGATAAAAGGGAATAAGGAATACGATTATGGATTTATCAATGCAAAGAATATCATAAGTTTAGAACAGATATATAGTGCCTACTATAGAGTCATGGTTGACGAAAAAAGTGGGGCAATGAGAACGAGAACCCTACATACAGAAATGATTTATGACCTGTCTCCCTTTAAAAATATTATGGACTGTCTAAACAAGTACGGTGTTTCAAAAGATTCGAATGTTCTCCTCATACTAAAAATTGTGAAATGTGAAGAATTAACAGAGGGTCTAATTAATCAAACGTTAGAAAATCTTCAAAAAGTAATCAATGGCAATTTCGTTCAAGTTTCAGATGCGGAATTACGAAAACATGCTGATTTGAAATTGATAGAAAAGCATAATCAGTTTGAATTAAAGGGAACTCCTCTAGAAAATAACTGGGAGAAACTAAGTAGGCTATTAGTAACTGCAACGCAACTAAAAGGGCTATAAATAGTTTGTGTATATTACATGGTTTATCTAGACAGTAGATGTATGATTATCTTATTAGCCAAGCTTGCACTGAGAAAAATTGAAATTAAGTTTGGGCTCGTACTGAAGTTATTCCAAACCATGAAGAGCTTCCATGGTACCTCTCTAATTCCTCTATCTACATGATTTATGTCTTTCTTTCTTAAGACACGGAATCGTCGACTTATCTTTCCAGCGCTGGTACTCTCAGTGTTGGGATATTCACAGTGGGCTTATTCCTATCTCTTTGCTTATAAACGAATTTACAATGACCATCATAATAAATCAGCAATGATTGCAATCCTTGTTATTGCCAACTCTCTTCAAATGATCTGTTATGTCTCATGGGGACTAATACTTTATCGAGGCCCGGGAAAGATGCCCTTTCATATACCTCCTTACAATTTAAGCAAGTATATAGCATATGGGAGAAAATATCATTCTGAGGATTCTGAAGCCATTTCTAAAATATCGACTATTGCATCTGAAAGTGATGAATTTATCAGACCACCTCTAATATTTGATTGTGATAGAAATGGGTTACCATATTGGTGTTCTGAATGTGCAACTTTGAAAGTGTACAGAAGTCATCATTCCTCAATTTGTGGACGATGTATACCGATGTTTGATCATTATTGTTCATTTGTTGGTTGTACAATTTCGAGGAACAACTACTTGATATTTTGGGTGTATGTATGGGCAATGGAATTGACATTACTATTTACAACAATAACAATAATAGTATACGGCGCATTATGGAGGAGTTTAAACGCGTCATTGATAGTACTTGTTGTGATAACAGGCACTTTTGCAATACTGGTTGGCCATTTGATGTGCTGCTTGATAATCGATATCTTCTTTGGAGAAACAACAATTGAGAGATTAACTCGACGGAGGTGGGCATCTTATGAAAAGAAAATACCTGCAAGTGAAAGGGAATTAGATTATACAGCTTATGTGAATGTTCAACATCCAGCAGATGAAAATTTGAGACTAATTGTACCGTTATTACCTACAGATAAAGCTCATAGAAATGGTTTTTTATTCACTTTAAAGCTTTGGATGACCAATCCACAAAATTTAAAAAATGCACAGGAAATGTCAGATTTTACCTACTCAATGTATTGTGAAAGCTTTATCAAAGATATTCATCATAGAATTGAAAACGGTGATTGTAAAATATTTAGCTCTGACGAATGATTTCCAGTACTATGCCAATTTTTACAAATATATATAGTTTTTGAATGATACCCTAATCAAACTCCTTCTAAGCTGTTATAGTACTCGATCAACTCATGCTCAGTTTGTAGCGTTTCGGTTCTATATGCTACCCGTATATCTGGAACGTTTGTCTTTTCAATATCATTACCATCTATTCCTACTCTAGTGAATTCGTGGCCTATCCAATGTTGTTTCAGTTCATATTCGAAACCACTCATTTTTACGGAGTTTTTGGCTAATTCTGACATATCAACATTAGACAGCTTCCAGATCTGTGCAGCAACTGAATATTCTTCAATCAAAGGTTCACGAGTGTATGAAAATTGTAACGGATCATCTGTTGATAAAGCTACATTTAAACCACGCTTGAAGTATGCCGGGAATGGATTCTTATCATAGGTCAAAAATAAAGCATTGTTGGACAAGGGAGACATTGCAATACCTATTTGACATAAGTAATATAAGTACTGAACAAATGGTACCTTACGCAAAAGGATACCGTGACTGATACTTTCAGATGTTAAATAAGCAGCAATTAGATGTTCAGGATCACCCGCTTCTCCTGAATGAGGGCGTAGGACAAAAGTATTGAAGCCTCTATTTTTTCTCCAATGATTCAATGATGTGAGATTCGAGAAGATGTAGTAAAGATAGTAAGAATATGGTGGATTGTTTTCAGACTCCCATTTACTAGGGAATGGGAACTTTTTGTAAAATCTTCTATCAATCTTGGACTCATCATCAACAGAATCAAAACCAATTACTCTTTGTAGGAATATGAACAATTTTGGATGCGACTGTGGATTTTTCGTAACCTCAAAAAGAGGTCTGAACAGATTATCGATAATGTCCTTGAAACTTTGAACCAATCCACCCTTCTTGTAAATGTTATAAAGTCTAGGAACTTGAATTAACCATCTGACGTTATGCGAAAAAAGTTTGTTGTCAACAACCCAAGCAGCTAACTTGTCCCATTCATCTTCGCTGCGTCCATAAATTGAAATTCTGTACTCTGCCATCTGATATTTGGATGATTCTAAATCATCAAAAACCTCTCTAGTAATTTCAGCTAAATAACGACCTTGTATAAAGTTATCTGTTTTCAAAAAAATCTCTCTCAATCTGGATTCACCGATTGGGTTATATTTCAAGTTAAACTTGTCAAATCGATGGAAAGTGTCTCTATGAGCATGCATATCTAATGTATCAATACTCAAATCGTATGCTGTCAAATTCAAAGAATCAAACACCTCTTGTAATGTTAAGATTTGACCATCCCTTTTAATAACTTTTTCATCAGGACAATGTCTTATCTTGTGTTTGATAAATCTCAATAAATGTTTTTGATTCATGCACGCCGAGTGATGAACGTGAACATCAACCTTTCTGACATTATAGAAATCTCTATGAGGATTTCTTTTCGATTCTGATGTTTCTGCATGATCATTCAATAGATGATATAAATTCCACCTAGCTTCAAGGTACTGTAATCTTTTGAAAGCAAACGATTTCATCGGGCCGTCAGATGCTATATTGACGATCTTGTCCAAGTCCATGTAATAATCTCTAATAGTTGGAACATTAACCAGTTTCTCTTTAGTTTTGGTGCTTATTATTTGATATGTGTCTTCGTTATCAGCAATAAAATCAGTTGAGTCATCAGGACCTGGTATTTCACATTTTTCAAAGTCAAACACCGCAGAATTAGTATAGTTATTTTCTTTGCTTGATTCTCGATGATTATGATTCCTTTGACGATTATTCTGGGCTTTCCAAAAGGGAGATGGGGGACTTGGATAGATCATCCAATTTTCACCATTTTTTGGGTTCAAATCGGGATTTTGTATGGAAACGTCTTGATACTTTTTTCTTGTATCAAGACACCATTTGATCTGCTTATATAACGACACCAATTCAATCGATGGTGCTTCTTCTGCAGAGCTGTTGTGATCATTGGCTAAAATACTACCCAACTTGAAATTTTGTTCGTGAGAGAACTCTGATTTTAATTGATCCAATTTCTGTTTACCTTGCATCAAAGTTGGATCTCTTTGGGCGGCTACAGAATTTATTGCTATTGAGGGTGAAAGACTTGTTTTGGGAGTTATTTCGTGAGTTGTTGGATTGTAAGAAAATTTGGAGCTAACTTTTGAAGATTTTGGTGTGATCGACAAGGTCGGTGGTACAGGTGGTATAATAACGGAAGGCCTTCTTCCATGACCACTAAATGAACTTGCTGATGAAGATCTTGAATTTCTAGGGGATGATGCTAAAGTGTTGAATGCTCTGATTTTAGCATCTTGATCCTTAAGCATTTGTTCTTCAGTGTAAGAAAAATGTGGATTGATTGATTTCTCGTCATCAATCAAAGCTTCTTCGATAACATCATCACTATTAGAGAAAAATTCACTAGGTCTTTTACCATGTGCAGCAGCTAAAATTTTGTTTTCATATTCGAAATCTATGTCTCCAGTTTCAATATCCATATTCTTGACATTTGGCGTTTCTTCAACTTTCATTGGGGATCCAAGTTCTAGATCATCGCCCAAAGATAAATACTGCATTTTATCTGCAGTAATATTTTGGGCATCTGAATTTGAGTTATTAGTCGAACTCATGCTCGACTAGGTGTCTTGTACAGTCTTTTATCATCAAATTAAACACTGAAATTACAATTTTAAAGCCAAAACTTTGACAAAAAATTATCCGTGCACATGCATCAGACTTCTGAATTCCAGCCATTTCCCTACGCATACATATAGCCAAGCCTAAGGTGATTGATCAGGTGTTGAAACATAATACTTTAAATATCAAGATATTACACATTTTATAAATATTACCATACCTATGGGTGTAAACGCTTTGGATCTCTTGGGAAGAGAGAAGCACGTCTGATATTTTTCAAATCTAAGAAAAACATCAAAATTCTTTCTAAACCAAAACCACCACCTGCATGCGGAGGACAACCTAAATTGAATGCATTGACGTAATCTGCAACACCTGGTCCATTTGGATCAACTTCGTGGAACTTCATTCTCTCCTTTAATAATTCTGGATCATGGATACGTTGCGCACCGGAGAGGATTTCTTCTCCTCTCATAAAGAAATCGTAAGAGTTAGAATAGTTAGGATCTTCTGGATCTGGCATGGTGTAGAAAGGTCTAACAGCCAATGGGAATTTATCTAAGATGAAGAAATCGGTATCGTATTTTTCTCTAACTAATTTACCTAAGAATTTTTCATTTTCTGTTGATAAATCTTCAAAGTCTCCTTGTTCTTTACCAGCATCATTCAACATCTTAACGGCATCCTTATAATGAAGTCTCACCATCTTTTCAGGAATCTTGAATTCTTCAACAGGGAATTGCTTTCTGATAGTTGCAATTTCCTTTGCGTATCTTTCTTTCAATTGAGTGAAAATAAAAATCATTAAATCACCTAGTATATCAACAGTCTCATGATAATGTTCTTCAATTGCCATTTCCATATCTAAACCAACAAATTCAGTCATATGACGGTGAGTGTTAGAATTTTCAGCTCTAAAAACAGGTGCAATTTCAAAGACTCTTTCAAAGTCGGCAGCAATCAATTGTTGCTTGTAAAGTTGTGGGGATTGTGCAAGGTAAGCTTTGGTCTTGAAATAAGTAACTTCAAAAACATTAGCACCACCTTCAGATGGAGAACCAATCAGCTTTGGAGTGTGAATCTCTCTAAAGTTTAATTTTGAAAGGTATTCTCTGAATAGAGAGCAGATACCACTTTGTAATTCGAAAATACAATGATTAGTGGTAGTTCTTAAATCAATAACTCTAGCATCTAATCTAGTATCTAAATTAACAACAGGTAAACCAGAAGCTTCAGCTTCAGCATCGGATCTGGATGCATCTTCAATCAAAAGTGGTAATTGAGGTGGTGCTCCAGAGATAAGATAGATTTTGTTAATAACAATTTCAACATCTTGAACTGTAGCACTCTTAACTAGTTCATCAACCTTTTTAACAGTACCATGAACCAACACAATTGATTCCAAACTCAAACTTGCAGCCCATTTAATCATTTGTTTTGAGATTGAGTCACCGTTTGACTTTAATAAACCCTGAACAAGGCTGTCTTGTTGTCTAAAGGCAAAAAAACACATGTTTGCAGACTGTTGTCTAGCAGTATGAATTCTAGCTCTGAATACAACATTTTCACCATCATTTTCAGCTGAAAGATTCTCAATCTGAGTTCTTTTAATACCGGTAACGTCTTCTTTTCTGGATTGCATAAGTGGTTGTTTACCATAATTATCTTTAGCGGTATCATTTGCAGCAGCTGCTGCGTCCTTTGCAGCTTGTTCAGCGGCCAATTGTGCAGCTTTTTCTGCTTTCTTCTTTTCCTTTTCTAATTCTTTTTGCAGCTTCTTTAATGCCTTTTTTGATAGCGGTTGGCCATCTGGACCCAAAACAGGCGTTTCAGTACTTTCGATGGAAACTTGTTCAACTTGTTTAGCAAGCTCTTCAGACATGAATTATCTATTATTGTATAATGAAACAAGTTGTAGCTTAAGGTTGGATGATGAGTAAATTTGAAATAAAATGTTGTAGCGTCGAAAAATCGATGTGATCGAGCGCAAGGCCTGAGCTTGCAAGCTTGATAGAAATACAGAATTACTTTTTACAGGCCTATATCAACTGTTGGGCAGAGGTTTTCGCTGAATTTCTTCTATATAAACGATTGGAGTTATTATAATACAAAGATGTGTAAGTAGAATTAAAAGTATCTAAGTGTATAGAATAGAATGGAGGTATTTAATTATCATGAGACGAAGAGAATGGAATGAGGAAGCCGTGCAAGAATGGAATTAGGTTTATAATTTGTTGTTTTCAAGGAAAAAGTAGTCACCACTGGCCTTTTGTTCCTTATCCATTTGGGAATCAAGCTTGTTAATTCTTGGTCTAAAAGAGTTTGGATCTCTTCTGAAGGTAACGTTCAAGTTTTTTAAGAATCTATTACATCCAGTCAATAAAGACTCAGCCCTTTTAGCAGTTGCTTCCACTGATGGTTTACCTTCAAACACCATAACTTTGTCTGCCATATAAGTAGCCATAATAAAATCGTGTTCAACAATAAATGCAGTTTTCTTAGAGTGGATAATAAATCTTCTAATAACTTTAGAACATATAATACGTTGTTCAGAATCCAAATATGCAGAAGGTTCATCAATCAAGTAAATGTCAGCTTGTTTACCTAAAGCCAAAACAATTGCAACTCTTTGTAATTCACCACCAGATAGATGCTGAACTTCTTGATCGATAATATCTTCAATTCTTAAAGGTTTAATAACATCGGTATTAAATTGCGGATGTAAAAATGAAGCTCTTATCTTCTTTAGGAATAATTGTCTAACTGTACCTGTGAATTTAGGAGCAATCTTTTGTGGTTTCATTGAAACGTTTAATTCTGGAGCCTTTGAACCTTCATCAGGAGAAATTGCACCAGCCAATAACTTACACAATGTAGTTTTACCTGTACCATTTTCACCCATCATAACGATAATTTCTGTATCATTAAATGAACCAGCTTCAACATGGAGTTTGAAATCACCTTGAGTTTTAGTCATATTTGGATATTCATAAGTACAAGATTGTTCAATTAACATATTATCAGAGGCATCTGTTAATCTGAATTGTAAACTTTCAGATCTGAATCTCAGATTTTCGGAAGGAATGTGACCATCAAGGAAGATATTTATACCTTCCCTAACAGATGCAGGGAATGACACAACACCATAAACTGATGGTACACCATAAAGAATACAGACATAATCTGATAAATAATCAAGAACAGATAAATCGTGCTCAACCACAATTGTGTAAACTTCAGTATCAGACAAAGATCTAATAATTAATGCAGCATTCAATCTTTGTTTAACATCTAAATATGAAGATGGCTCATCAAACATGTAAACATTAGCCTTTTGAATACATGTCATTGCAATTGCAAATCTTTGTAATTCACCACCAGATAATTTAGTAACTTCTCTTTTCAATAGGTTTGATAAATCTGTCATTCTGATAATATCTTTGATCGAATTTGTATTATCATTACCTTCAGATCTTGCCTTTAACAATTCACCAACTTTAGTTAATGGACCTTTAATAGCTCTTGGAATATTATCAACATATTGTGGTTTGATAATTGCCTTGATATCTTCTTCTAAAATTTTAGTAAAATAGTTTTGCAATTCAGAACCTCTAAAATGTTTGATAATTTCTTCCCAATCAGGAGGATCATCGTATCTACCAAAATTTGGTTTTAACTTACCTGATAAAATCTTCAAAGCGGTAGATTTACCAATACCGTTAGTACCAACCAAACCTAAAACTTGTCCTGGTCTAGGCATTGGTAATCTATGTAATTTGAAAGAATTTGCAGAATATCTATGAGTTGTTTCACTATCTAAATTATGTGGTAGATTAATAATTTGAATTGCATCAAAGGGACATTTTTTAACACAAATACCACAACCAATACACAAAGTTTCAGAAATGAATGCAATTTTAGATGCTGGTGTAACTTCAATACATAATTTACCTGTTTTCACAACAGGACATGACTTGAGACATTCTTGACGACATTTCTTTGGTTTACATTTATCCGCAGACACTATTGCAATACGTGAGCTCTTATCCATCGTGTACTTTAATTCGAAGTTTGTATCTATGTGTACCTTGTTTAACTATGAAATTAAAAGTTATAATTTCTTGAATTCGACTTCATAATTTCCCTATTTGCGTAAACTGATGGAAGTACATAACGCTGAAAAATTCAAATTTTTTTCGCTTCGCCGAGTGCGTGTTGTCCCAATGAGGACGCAGTCAAATTTGCTGACGCACAGTTTACTTTTTGGCGTAAGTTTAACGCGCGACCAAGCAAATTCATGTATCTGTCTGAACTCGAACTTGGGGCCGGTCGATCGACCGCAGAATTTGGGGATTTGTGGCTAATAATACAATTCTTTATAAAGCGTAAGGTCTTTTATTTATAGAAAAATGGCAGAGTTTAGAGCAGCACCATGAATATGGTGATTAAGCTTCCACCGTAGAGTAAACAGAGAAGGCTACTTGGGGCCTTCTTAGTGTGCAAGCTAAAAATAGAGGGAACTTGCAAATTAGAACCAGCTGCTTTTGTTGCAGATGAAATAGAGGATACCAGAGAGCTGAATCCGTAATTAGTCTGTGTCTCGGTATTCGCAGATCCAGTTTTATGTCCTTCGTCAATGATGTTTCTTGTTTTCGTTATCAACTCACCATCGGAGATAACAGCTTGAGTTGATTGCAATTGAATATCTGTAAATACAACAGTATGTGGAATCTTCAGTGTAACATTATTTATTGTTCCGTATCTTCTGGCAAATGGAATTGTACCTGATTCAATTGCATAAAGCTTATCTGATACACTTTTTACAGTATTAGTAGGATCTTGCAAGTTAGAATACGTTATCACTGTTGTTACAGTTGATGATCCATCTATTGTAGTTGTAGTAATTGTGTAAGCGAGAGGTTTATCAATTGTTCCGAGAGTTGTAAATCCACTTTGTAGTTGTGCTGTAGTACCAATTATAGCATTAGATTTACCAATATCCATCTTTCCAAAACTAGAATGATTATGTGGATGTGTATCGTTGTCTGAGTCATCTACAGCTGAAGAATCAAATCCTGAATCATGATCTAAATGATTGACGTAACTGTCAAGTTGAGAAATTGCGAGTTGTCTGTTTTCATTATCAACGGCAAGGTAAACATTTTTGAGGAAAGGGGTTCCCAAAATCGAGTAACCTAGATTATAATCTGGTAAAAATGCAAGGTAACAAGCTGCATCACCAGATGTCAGCACTAAGTTAGTGTTATTGAAAATAGCTGGATAAAGTAAATTGGAAATCGGCATGTTTACAGTATAATTTCCAACATCAAGATCAATCGTACCAGATGAACCAACCGAACAATCAACAACCCATCTATCGGAATCAACATTGTAAATAGCATTAAGTTCAACAGCAAGTTCAACAAGAGTTGAATAAGGAATATAATTGTATTTTACACGTGAATCGATGACAGCTGCTCTTGGGTAAATACCAGTACCAACTCTATCATCATAGTATGGAGTGAATGTCAGTTTTTGACCAGTTGCAGCAGATGTTACACCCCAGCTGAACATTGCAAGTGAAGGTATACAATTTGAATTACCATTATCTGTTTTTATTATTGTCTCGGTTTCATCATGCACAGGAAGAAAATCTAACAATGCCATAAAACCTGTTCTGTCATCTGGAGTATTGAATCTATCGACACCACCTTCAGGTGAATAAATGTATGAAGGATTAACACCTCCAAGAATGAGTTCAGGCAATGTATAATTGAAAGCATTCAATGCAAGGGAGTAAGAATTTGAGCTGATTATTCCACTTGTAACAAAATTTGAAATAAAATTGTAGTTGTAACCATAAGAAGCATCTGAGACACCTAGTGCCAAAGCACCAACTCCAACATTGGAGAAATTTGCATATATAAATGGAACATTAAAGAATTCTACAATTTCAGTTGATGTGCCGTTTTCAAATGAAACTGTAAGAGAATCCATAGACCATGTACCTGTAACTAAAATTGAATTGACAAAATGACCGAAAAATGTTGTAGCATTTTGAAATAATACAATAGCTTTTGTTGCAAGATCTATAAAATATCCCGTTGTTGAGCTTAATAAATCGAAAACTCCAATGCTTGCACAATATTGAACATAAAAAGGATCTACTAAATTTGAGATGTATGAAGTTTCTGTGACAATAGATGATAATGTTGTTTCTTGCTCTGTTGTATAAACAGTTATTACTGCAGGAATGGGACTTTCAGTTACAACAAATGATGTATATTGATCAACTGTAGTATATCTATAATAAGATGGAGAAGCTGTACATTCGGGGAATTCACCAGAAGCAGGAACCCAAATATTACCTTGAATTATATCCAGTCTAAGTCCAATTTGTTGTTCATTTTCTCCCATTTGTACAACATAATCAAATAAATTACCATCACGTGGGAAAAGATTTATAACGGGTAGTGCAGTAGTTTGAAAACTTCCATAATCAGTAGTGATAAGTGAATTTATGGTTTTAGTTGCTAATCGGGATGACGAAGTTGAACTTTTTGAACCTGAAAATGATTTTGATTCTGATTTTGAAGTAAAAGTATTGTGATTTTCTAGGACTGGAATTGCATGACAAAGTGTTGAAAAAATTAAAAGTGACGCCAAATAGTTGATTAGATTATTCCACATTGAGGAAAGTGAGGAATTTTTGTGTATATATCGGTTGGGACTGTTGATTGATATTTATATAGGTTGGCTATTATAGAGCGTATAATTATTCTGTGATTGCTCAAAGAGTTGTTGATTTTTTTAACTTTGATTGCTTTGTCTACTTTTTTTTATCCTAAAGTTTAGCCGGGAAATAATGTGATATATGACGTAGTTGTAGTTCTTATTGATGTTGTCTTTTATAAAGATTCACGTTTTTGAAGGTAAGACTGGTGATCTGCACAAATACAGAGGCAAATTAATAAAATAGAGGACAGTTGAAAGGGAGTTAACGCACACAAGCTAGGAGGAAATCGCCAGTTATGAAAAAGCAACTCACAAGCTCGAAACCTGGATTGACACACGTCACGGATCCTCGATCCCTTATTCGCAATATATACTCTGACTGTTATTTTTAAACGTACCGGCCGTGGGGGGTAGGAGGAGAAGGGGAGAAGGCGGGTAGGGGGGGCGCAAATTTGGACGCCGCAAAAATTAAAAATCAAAAATTAAAAATCAAAAATTAAAAATCAAAAATTCACGTTGAATTTTAAATTTTAGTGTCAGCTGCCATTGTTTTACGAAATTTAGATCGCCAGTGGGAAAAAGAAAAATAAAATCCGCAACGATTTTGGCAAACTCAATTTTCATAATTATTGCTTCCCGCGAGAATCGATGACGTATGAGACGTTGAGGATTCGAGGGAACCTACTCCGTATGCGGGGAACGTCGATCGTCTTCAATGAATAGTGATAGTGGTGGTGGTGGTGGTGGTGTGCTACACAAGACAGAATCTAGGAGCTTTTCACAGCTAATATAATATGCAGCATTTATAAAAAGAGCCATTATTTGTACTAATATACACCAGGGGGTTATAAAAAATGAGGGGACAGAAAGAGAGAAAAAAAGAAGGAATGAAAAAAAAAGGGGAGGGGAAGAATGAAGAGAGAGAAGAAATAGATAAATAAATAAATAATTAAATAATAAACTACTCTAAAGATGGGTATTCTTCGTCAGACTCAGGCTCTTCTCTAGCATTAGCGGCACCAGTTGCAAGTTTTGTATAGCTGCTAGAATTCGAATGAAGAGAAAATGTAGAGTTCATGTCCGTATATGGTGTGGGTACCCCATTTACATTATCAAAAGAAGAAAGATATTGAGGTCGTACTAATTGCTGAAAACCTTGTACTTGTTGCAATTGCATTAACTGCTGTTGTATTTGTGCTTGTTTCATTTGGTATTGTAATTGATTATGTATTTGTTGTTCGTAATGTTGCTTTGCTGCTAGTGTACGGCTTTCTGCCTCCTCTTGCTTCCTTTTTAGCGCAATTATAATATTGGTTAACTCCTGTTGTTTTTGTAATAAAACTATAGTTTCAGCATCCATCGGATATTGTATGCTGATAGGATTACTGTTAATGACTGGTAAACAACCCAACGTTGAACTAACTTGTGAGGTATTAGTAGTATTTGCAAAAACAGCACTTGTTTGAGCTATTGGTATATTATTCGATATACCATTTGATGGCGAAGAATTTACACTTGATGGGCTTTGTAAATACACATTTGAAGTCATTTTGGTACCATCATTATCTCCACCATATGATTGAATTCCTAACTTTATACTCTCATCTACATTGCTAACATCAAGAAATTTGGAATGTTTACCTGTTTTCTTTTTACCAATTTTAAGAGTTTTGATATATTCCTGTGGTAGTCCAGGGCAAAGTCCCATATCGATATGTCTCTCAACCCAAATTTCATTATTTAAAAATTTCTCACCACAAATTCCACACCATCCCATCATACCTGTCCTTTTATTTGATTTTATACCCGGTGGGTATTCAAAATGTCTAGATTTTAAATGAGTTTTAAAAGTATCACGTCTGGAAAATCCACCCGTTTGATGACACTTATTATTTTCTTTATAAAATGGACATCTAAATGCCTTTTGATCGGAATGTTTCTTCACATGACGGGTAAGGTAACTTTTACACTTAAACTTTGAGTCACATTGATCACACTGATATACCTTCTCTACATCATCGGAACTTTCATTACCCTCAGAATCTCCCGAGTCTCCCGTTGTTGTGTTTAGATTTAAAGAGTTATTAGAATCAGAAGATTTGACTGATGAAACTGGAGACAAATTGATAAAACCGTTTTTGATATCAATATGTGTACTTAATGGTTGAGTATTACCTCCTTCACTATCTGGTGTGAATTGACCATTCCTTGAATTATTACTAAATGGGATAAGATTCTCTTCGCTTCCGTTGGCAAGCTTAAATTCATACTCGCCTGCTTCATTTTTAATCGGAATAAACATACTCATAGTTGACGTACTACAAGGTTTGGCAATGTCTTGATTAGAATTGCTGTAACTTTGATTTTTATATGAAACCTTATCATCTTCAGCTTCTAACTTAACAAATTGAGAAGAAGGTGGAAACAAATCAGATTGCTTCTTATCAGTTTCTTGTTGATGTGTACCTAAAGTAATTAAAAATGATGATTGGAGTAATGTTGAGAAAAAGTACACCACGGGGTTTATGAACCAGTCTGACGCAAACTTGTAAACTTCCGTCAATAACATGGTCAGATAAATGTCAAACTTTTGATATATTTTCTTGATAGTATTATGTGTGAATCGACAAGCGTTAGCAGCTAATAAAAGGAGTTCAAAAAGAATTATCACTCGCAATACCTCTTCCCCAAAATTTCTGATGCTGTGATCATTTTTCGCTTTCTTCTGAGGCTTCAGATAAATTCGTGCAAGCTTAAGCATCAAAAAATCGCCCCTCAACAGCTCTGAATACTTAGTGAAATTTGAGTCTGGACTTCAAGCACGCTTTCGACGCGTCGATTTTTTAGGTCGATCGTCCTGTCAAATTTAAAGGCTTCATTCGGTGATTGCACATCAAAGACCGAAACCGTTGAAGAGACGCTAGATCCAAGAAAACACCCGTATCGGCGATCTCCGAAAATTATTTTGCGAATTCCATATAGTATTTAGTTATACAATCAAATTGCCATTTACTGTGGAGTTACTAAACATTGGATAAGCCAGTCGAAGTCTACAATTTGTACTACGTTCTTATCATTGTTACCATAGTAATGTTCAAATGCTGTTTTCTCCTCCAATCTCATCACGAAAATGAATCCACTCTCTGGAAGTTTGCTCCGTGGTTTCAAGACTATGGCCTCCTTGAATCCAATTTGTCGAAGAATCCATAACAATGATCCTACTCTTTCACGTGAACCTTCGTCTTCCTCATCATCACTATTGCTCTCCCCAGATTCATCATCAGATTCCAACTGTGACTTCTTAAAAGACCCGCTTTTAGTTCTTTTGTTTTTATTTCTTAAAGACGAAGTTGTAAATTTACTGTATTGATCTCTTATAATTGTAATAGACGAGCCAGTGAAGATTTTATTTAGCTTAATCTGGTTTCTTAACGTTACTCCCTTGTTAAAATTATCTCTAAACTCAAAAACATCAACACATGTCAAACAATTCAATTGGCGACATTCCCCAGCAATCAATAAATATTTTTGCCAATTGGTCTTCCAACCGCAAAAAAAGGTGTAATCATTCATACATCTTTCAATGAATTTGAGATGTAAAATAGGCCATTTCAATGAAAGACCTTCCACATATTTAACTGTACGTAAATGTCTTGTGGCTAAAACACATCCGAAAATGTAATCTTGCATATAAGATGTTTCTTCAGAATCATTTAATAAACATGAATAATTGTCACCTTGATCAAGTACGCATGCATAATCAAGAAAATCTTTACTTGCCGGTTCCCTGACTTGATTTCCCACCTTTTCAAGATTCTTTAGCATCAATTTCTTTTTCCGTGGTGAAATATTCAAAGCATTATCTCTTTTCTTAAACCTGAGAATCTCACCAAAACCCTCCCGAAGAACGAGTCCTCCATTCTCTTCAATAAAATCAATAAGGTTTTTTCCGGGAACTTCAGAATCGTGAGCAAGAGTCACAGTGAATACACAATTATTGAAAAGATCAGATTTCTTGATAGATTCTGTAACATTTACTGGCTCTGCAGATAGATTTGCATTTTCAACCAACTTAAGTTGCTTCAAAACATCACCAGGAGCTTTAATTGATTCAATATATTGACCAAAAATTGACTCATCATTAAATATTTTATATCTGTAATTTTTGAAAATATCTTTGGTAAAATAAATCTCGTAGATAAATACCTCCAACTCTTCCGAGGAAACATCTTTCTTATCTCTAATCAAAACTTTGTCAAATCCATTAACAGTCTTGACTTGGTTACTATTATTGATACTTCTTTTCAATCCAGTCACCACATAATTTGATTTCTTTTTATTTAAGTATTTTACAGAGTCTCCAATATTCAAGCAGATGGGTGCCGCAAATTTTTTCTCGGAAACCCATAATTCCATAGGATCATCAGGATTAGATTCTATTCTAAACTTGAAAGAGCCACCAACACCTGAAACCTCTCTTATAATTCCACACATGCGCCTTTCAAAAATTGGATGATGATAAAGCAAGCTTCGACAACCAACGACATCAATCAAACCTATTTTAAATGGTTCGTGCTCTCTCAACAAAAAGTCACCATTTTGCTGATGATGTGGATCTTTATCAGTAATAAAAGTTTCGTTCAATTCCATCTCTGCATCCTCGTTCAGAACATCATTTAATTTATCTAAGATGCTTTCCTTAGATCCCTTAGGTGTTAATTGTTCCTGATTGTTCTTATTCGGAACATCAAGATCCAAGCCGCTCACATAGGGGGCACTTGTATTGGGCACTTCCATATATGTCACGTCAGTTTGAGGTGCAGAGCTAGTTTCTTGCAAAAGTACAGGCGAAGAGACATGTGAGATCCCGTCATCATTCTTTTCATAATTATGAATTATGTCATTGGTATTTTCGCATCTGAATGCTTCCTCATTTTGGGTACCTTCAATTTGAATTCCATCTTCATTTTGGGATGCATTACTTGGTGATGCATAAATTACTGATGGATGAACAGGAGATATGTCAACTGGCTTTTGCAATTGGTTTTGGCTCTGGGTTCGACTTGGGGTTTGACTCTGGGTCTCATTGACAATACGATGTGTTGGTAACCTTCCGATCAAAATACTTTCGTCATAGTCTTCTTCTTCAACTCTTTCTTCTACACTCATTGTATTGGTTTCCATCGCCGTGTTAGACTTTTTTTGTTTTTTATCCTGTTGCAAAAATGATACACCATCTTGAGTAGATTGATTCTCAACACCTATTCCAACCTCTTCCTCAATGAAGGAAGGGGATGAATACCTAGTGGTCTTAGTTGACTTCAAAACTGAATCTGGCGGATCAATCAATTGAGTTCCATTTAGTATTTCAAAATGTGTATTATCTATGATTTGCGTAGCTTTCAACTCCACCTGAGTACCTTCAATCCTTTGAGTAGCTTTCAACTCATCTGAGTTCTGTGTGGATTCAGCAATTTTTAAGGTATCAATAGGATATGAGTTGCAAAGGTGTGTGTTCTGTGTGTTTTTACTCTCTTCAGTAGAATTATTCATGTCAAGATTAGCAATCTCAATGATATTGTCTTTAATTTTCAATTCACTATCACTCAAAACCACACTTTTATCTTCGTCTATGGCAATACTCATATCAATTGCGTTGAGAGTGTTTGTTGTATCTAAATCATTTATTTCATTGTTATCATCTTCACTTAAGTCATCTAAAATGTACAACCTAGAGTTCTCTTGACCTTCTAGTTTGCTTTGACAAACAATACGATTGGACTCTTCATGAAAATTACCATCCTTTTGAGTAGTTTCAATATTTTCTGCACTTTGTGGAAAAGCATTCGAATGCATGGGTCGAGAAGAATGAGGAATTAAGTTCAATTTTATGCTAGAATCGTCATCAACTAAAGAATTTTCAGTTATAGAGTTATCAATTTCTTTTCTAGTGTCTATTATTAGTCCTGTATCTGTATCGGTAATAGGAGGATCAAATCCATGGATACCTTTTTCTTTCAGCGCACGGAATTCGTCAGCAGCCGTACGCAAAGTGGCATCTTCAAAATTCAAATTTACTTCATTAATTGAACTTTGCTTCGACGGTGTCTTGTCAATGAAAAACTTATCTTTCGATTGTTTCGGTTTATCACTCGGTGTAACAGCAAAAGGATTTTCGAATTTCTCAAAAACTGCAGTAACATCTTCAAAAATCTGATCCAATCTTCCTTTATGTGAAGGAGTTGACTCCATGGCTGTTATACCTCCACAATTATTCACCGTTTCCGGTGAACGTGAGAAAGTGCTTACATCACCAACATGTTTTTCAATTTGTTGTTTTTGATCACTAACAAATTTTTCATATGTCAGAGATAATTTTTTGCGATCTAGTGTGTCATCCATTAGTAGCGCCTCCTCTCCTAAAGATTCATCGCTTAGATGGTCTCTGTCTTTAGTCTGGCTCATAAAATTGAAACCTATATGAATTACTTAGCGTTGATTGTGTACATGGCTTTGCAAACCAAGCCTTTAGTGACACATGCATATGTTCATTCTTAAATAAATTGTATGGCTTGAACCTAAAATTCAAAAATTTGTAGGCGCGGAGGATGCAAATCGTACATTGACTATATTATAGTCTTCCCCTCTAATTGGCATTTCAGTACCAAATATTAGTGATAGTAGGTATTACATTAGTTCCTAAATTAGGTTCGTCTATTCATTTATAGAAGTGTCGTTTTACTCAAAAATTTATCACAAGAATTTAGAACAATAAAAGAGATTAAAAGAATAATGCAGAAACTGTTATGCCAGATATTCCATCATATTTCATCAGTTTAATTTCAGCATAGCAGGTGCCGCTTGTATTTGATGTACAATTTGAAATACTGTGATCCGTTGAAGTATGTTTGTCTTGTTTTTCTTCACTGAAGAAATTGCTTGAAGGACAAGCGCAGGGCAAAAAAAATCGTCCTTTTCAAATGGGAGCATAAATCGGGAAGACAACTTTTAAAGGGAGCTTTTTAAGGGAGCTTTTAAAAGGAAGCTGGTGAACCATCTACAATGAAGATAGTAAGGAAAAACTTTGTCGATGTTAAAGGTAGAAATGAAGCAATGGCATTTTGTTTAGCAAAACTAAGTAGCTTAGATTTCAATGTACTTCTTCAGGGTACAATGAGCGGTGAAGAAGCTTTTGAAGTTGGTTTGATAGCATCCAATTTAGGGCGTGAAGCATTTGCTAAAACTGAAATGATAATTGGTCTAAACACTTGTAATCTTGAAAACGAAGCTGAGTTGTACTATAACTTTTCATTATTCTTGTTTGATATTCAGCATTACTATTATTGTTGGCTATGTTTACATAAATGTATTGAATTACTAAATGATAATCCCACTATTAAATCATATAGAAAAGAAGAAATATTGCGTCTACTTCATCTTTGTAAAACAGAAACAGTTATGGAAGGCCCGGCCAGTCAACAAGTTTGTATAATTGCAAGGCCAAAGATGTTTGCTGATTATGCGGTGTTTGAAAATCATATCACGGTTATCCAGAGTTTATTAAAGACGCCAGAGAATATTGATTTGACTTCCAATTTATTTTCAGTAAGAACTGTTAAGCACTGGAAACAATTCAATACATTACTGCCTATAGCTCTATCTTGCATTGCTACCAAAGGATCTGGTGATTTTGAAAAGGCTTTAAACGCCATATTTGATTTCATTCTTAGTATGCCCCCAACTCTATTAGTAAAGAAAATTGCTGGTCTTAAAATACTTCCCGAAATACTTGAAGGATGTAGAGACCAATTTCAGGAACCGTATTATAGGAATTCCACAGTTGAAGAATTTATTGATAATGCTGATTTTTTTATCAAAGATAAAAGCTACTTCAAGTATCTCTCCGTCTTCACAAAAGTTTTACTAATCATGTGTACCCAGAGCAGCTATAATGCTTTACCAGATCAAAGTGTACAGGTTCTTTATGACCTTGGAAAATCGCTTATGGTATTAACCCAAATATCTAGACTGTTGTTGTACAATTCCAAGACCACAACTCTTGATAAAAAGCATGCTGAAAAGAACAATAAAATTTTGGCAGCCTATAGAAAAGAAGTCAAGAACTTGGAGATACTTGTTGCAAAGTCTAGTACAAAGATATGTTTTCTATATTGCTATGCATTCAAAAGATTCAACTTTGAAGCAAATTTAACCAAACAAAATGTTCAGTATATAAGAAATAACAACACACAAGTATGTCAACGAACTATATCTGTCTCCACGGGTTTGGGTATTTACTTCAAAAAACTTAAACTTCATAGTTGGGAAAATGAATCCAATCTTTCAAGAATCTATTTACTTGAAGTGTTGCTCTTCCAAGATTTGAGGGAAACTCAGGAGATCAAATGTAAAGGAACTTGTAAGCAGACTAGTCAAAAGAATTGCAATGGCATCAGAGCTTTCTTCTTCAAAGAAGAGATCATTAAACAACTAATCAAACTTTTATTCAACGCTCTCATCCTCAATCATGTTGATAATCCTTCAAATATACGTATAATTGATCATCTAATGTATTGTGTGATTTTGCACGGCAATTTCCACATTTCTGTTATTTGGTTTTTGAAAGCAATAAAGGAAATTATGGTCTTGAAAAGTGGAATTTCCCTCATAAGTCATGATGATGGTGATGAGCCAATTACCACTTTGTTTTGTCAAACTTTCCAAAATTATCAAATTCATCTAGATTATAACATTGACAAAATCTGCGATTCACAAACAACACTTGAGTTCAAAATTTTCCAAGAAAAGCATGAGCAGATACAACTTGAGCAAATGTATATTCCAACCTACTTGACTGATAAGAAGTTGGATTTTGAAGTCATTTCAAAAAAAGGGAGTACTTTATTATTGCCTAAAACATTCCTGATAAATCGTACAATAATGGAGCATCTGCCATATGTTATGGGACACTCAGATTCTATCAAATACTTACAGTTCGTTTTCGCTGAAGAAATGTGTATGACCGAAAAGCCCACAATAATGAAGCAGCAACTTCCTCAAAGACAGTATTTGAAAGGCATTTTGAGTATTTCCAAAGAGAGCATTTTGAACTCTTTGAAGACGTCACAAAAGTTTATACGAATGTTCTTCAAACAAAAAGATGGACAGTGTATTTTTCCATTGCTAAAAAACAAAATTGTTCATGAACAACTTGTTCACTTCCATTATACAGCTTCCGGAACAAAGCAAGATATGGCCACAAAAGTAAAGTATAACGAATTATCCAAAATTCCAACAAAAGTGAGAGATGGTACCATTTGGTGCCATAGCAATCATGAATCCAAATGTTGGAAGGCAGCACGAAAGGCAGTGAATGCAGTAGAAAGAAGCCATTATGGTGTGGAAGATAAAAGTAAGGGAAATGCGAGGCTCAGTTCATGTAAGCAACAGTTCGCGTTTGTAGACCGGGCAGATTGCTAGCTTATTTGATGGAACTAAGGCACTTTGTCGAGAATATCCTGACTATTTTTATACTTGAGAATCTTCAATTTGATCAGTGTTGATCATTGATAGATTGGTTTTAACTGATATTTATGTCCGATACAGAGGTAGAATCTTTGAATACTGTCTCTTCTTCATTTTATGAAGAAGCAGTCTCCAATTTGAAAAGTTGCGCTAATGATTGTCGTAAAGAAAATGTCACACAAGATGACTACATTAACTTTTCTACTTTGTTAGATTACTATGTCAATGATTGGACCGTTTTCAATGTTACAGAAAGACTCCAGCTTATGGATCTCCTATTTGATATCTTCAATAAAGATAAATTGCTTTTAGCAGGCGTTTCGTGGGATTTGCCTGAGCTATTGATTCCTTATTTAGACGCGGACTGGCCATTCAAGCAGGCATTGAGAGAATCTGTTCAAGTGGTCTCCTTCTATAAAGTATTCAATTTAATTGCTGAGTTTGGAAATCCCAAGGAATTGCTGATAACATGTTGTGAAGAAATCAAGAAATTGAGAGATAATGACTATGATACAGGAAGTATAGCGATTGCTAAAGAGGAAAATGCTGATAATGATGAAAGATCGAAAAACTGGGAAATTGATGAAAATAATAATATGACTAACACTCCAAATCCTCGTCGAAAGTTAATGGTGAAATTCCATGCTTTGATTGAGTGTATCAGGTTTTCACTTGAACGTACCGAAACTGCTTACCCTTCTAGACTATTAGCAGTGGTGGTACAATCTCTTTTGAATTTTTTGTATACTGCTAGAGTTGCATCATCTTTGATTCCTGTTTTAAGAACTCTGTATTTATTTATCAGAGATTACTCACCTCCAAATTTTCCTGATGAGGTATTTGAAAGTGAAAAGTTAACAGATGAAGAGTTATCAAAGCTTTTTGAAGATGAAGGATATTTGCAACAAAAACTAATTAGATGTCTTTATGACGCTTTAGTTGATAAATTGACGCAAAGTCACTTTTCTTCACTAGTTACAAAGATATTTCCATCTCTAAAAGTTAAACTTGAAAATGTAAACGATGACTACTATATTGAACTAATGGATAGAGTTTTATCTTTAGCTTTAACTTTAGACTTGGATGTCATTGAAAGTCTGACGTTCGAAATCGAGAAAACGCGTCAATTGTTTAATGAAAATATGGATGATTTAAAAGGAATAGAAAATATAATGAACTTGATGATTAAATCTTGCAATAACAGTTCATTTAGAGAAAAGGAACCAGACACTCTGCCCACATCTCCGATATCCCTTGCAGTTCTCTATGCATGGGGGAAATACGCTGAAAGATGGTCTTTTGAACTACCAGAATCTATAACAGCTATGGATTTGATTGAATTTCAATTATCGATATTGATTCCATACACTTTGAAGACTTCCTTAGCCAACTTTTCTGCTATCACATTCATGATGATAGAAACTACAACTAAAATAGAAAAAACAAAAGTTATTCTTCCAAACAAATATCTAGATCAACACAAGCTTATTGTATTTACATATCTGCAGACTTTATCCTCTTTAGCACAATTGTATCCTAGAAGTCCAATATTGAAAAAGATTTATGCATCATTTTTCAAAAAGTTTATACAACACATGCCAAAAGATATAGCCTATGAGTTTATTATGGATACATTAACCCATTGTCCTCATCAAGGCACAATTCTCAACGTATTGGTGACTTACTCGTCTATGATAAATTCTGGGCAATACGATACAGAGAGTTTGACTAAAGTTATGGAATCCGTATCAATTTCTAAAGGTCCGGCACTGCCTGTTCGAGATGCTAAATCAAGTCGCTCATTTATTAATTTTGATGTAACCAAACAAATCGAGTTTATTGATGTTTTGACGAGTTCAGTGAATGAAGCTATAATGGAAAATCAATTGTTACCTCATTACTGTGGTAAAATAATCTCCATGATTGGATTCATTAGAAAAGTTAATTTCAGTACTGCAAATAATGATCGACTGAGAAATGTTTTGCTAAATTTCAAGCAGAATTTATTAAATGTTAATGCTGATGCTGAAGACGATGTGCTAAAAAGCAAACTGATTGATGTGATTGATCAATTTCTTAAATCTATATAAACGTTTTAAAAGTTTGCGAATAAAAATAATATTTGAACACTATTTATGCTTTTTATAAATATATAGGAATGTGAGGTATGGTTCACATTATTGATTTCTTGATCAACTAATTAGACTTAGCTATTGCTTATACTGTTTAACTAAATCAACGTTCTTGTGTGGATCCAATCTGTTTTTCAATGGACTTTCTAAGGGCAACTTTTCTTGGTCAGTATTAGTTGTCCCAATCAAGTTACCGTGGGTATTTGAATTAGGCCCCAAGGGTGTTGAAAATTGAACATAGTTCCACAATGCAGGAGATGAATTTGTAGATCCTATACCATGTGATTGAATGGAATTAGGTTCAAGGTTTGGTCGTTGAAAGTTTCGTTCTGGCGTAATTGGATCCAGTCTACTATAAGTCTTTTTTGGAGATATCATTTCATTAGAATTTGGATTAACGATATTGTTGTTATTGCCAATGTGCGTAGCGCCATTAGAAACATCAGTAGTTGACAATGGTGGAGGTCCAGTTATGTGTGATTTGGAAGTTGCTGAAATATCATAATCGGATCGTCCGAGTCTTTCAGCAGATTTGATAGAAACTGAGCCTACTCCTGGAGGCAAGTCATTAATGATTGGTTTAGTATTAGAGCTTGAAGGAATAGCCATTAAATCTGAGTTACTCATTAAACCACTTGATAATTTAGTTTGTTGATTGTTCAAATAGCTTAAATCAGATATATTGACTCCTTTTAATGGTGAAGGTATATTGCTATGTACATTTTTGTTTCCAGAATTACCGTTAGTGGGTGATTCCATTTTGATCATATTGGAATCAGATATAGTATTCTGTTGTTGTGGTATCGGCAAAGTATTTGGTGAAGTATATCCTTTGTTTGCATAAAAAGTTAATTGTGGTGGAACATTTGTATTAGCAGCAGTATTAACAATTTTTGGTGGGGCAGTAACTGAAGATTGTTCATCATAACCAGTGCTGCTACTCCTTCCTGATGGTAAAGCATTATTCTTTATCAAATGCAGTTGAAGTTGTCTTGAAACACTAGTACCTCTTCTAACTTTGTTCAAACTTCCATCTTGCCATTTTTTCAAAAATTCGTTCCTATATTCTTCACTTATCTGCCATTTCATACCTTTACCAGGCTCATTAGGCTTTCTTGGAACTTTTTCAAAAGCCCTATTCAAGGATAAATTGTGCCTGATAGAGTTTTGCCAACCTTGCTTGGTATGTCTATAAAATGCAAAATGACTTGATATCCAATCATATATTTCTGAAAGTGAAAGGATACCCTGGGGGTTTGATAAGATCGCTTGTGTGATCATAGTGGCGTATGAATATGGAGGTTTTAAATCTTTAGCATCATCTTTAGAATAGTCTTGCTCTGTTGCGCTTTCTGAATGATTCGATCCACCTTCATGAAGCTGGAATGCTTTAACTTGCGTTTCTGATTTTGAATATTGAGCATCGTTGATATTCGTAGTAGAATTTGCCCGAGGATAATCTTCAACTTTTGCTCTTTTGTTGAACATCAAGTGGCGAAAATTAGGATGAATTATAGGTGGTGAGTCCGGTAATATAAACATCATTTGAGTTCCACCAATATCGATAATATTTCCTGAAGAAAGATCAAATGGTTCTGTTGAAGGGTTCTGCCTAAAACCGTTAACTTTCAAACCGTTACGCCCTATAATAAACAATTGCCACTTTCGTGTCATCAAGTTGAATTTGATGGAAGCATGCTTTCTTGAAACTACTTTTGAAGGTCCTAAATCAATATCAATTATTTCATAGTTGCTATTGCTATTACTTGAATGTACCTCAGTATTTCTGCCTATAGTAATTGCCAAACTTTTCACGTAGTAAGTCCAATTACAACCAGCAATTTTTGCATAAGCTTGAACTTCATCTCCTTCAATAGAATCATTATTATACTGTTTCGAGACATTTATAGGGATATTATCGGGAGGGGTTGTAAGTTTGCGTATAACTGTTAAAACATCATCAAGAGAATCTTCCACGACCGGTGGAGCTATATTTGTTGGATTTGCTAGATTCACTGGTGCTGAAACTATTTCGTTTAAATGATCTTCAATCCCAGGCTGGAGATTCAGTTCGGAATTCATTTTTTATGCTTTTTCTTTTCGGTGACGATCAAGTCAATGCAAGATTATTTTTGGTATAGTGTTGCTTTTTAAATGGGTAAATAAAAGTATAACGCCTATAATGGAGTGAAACTTATCTTTGGAACTACTTCAGTGCTTAATTATGCCAAATTCAATATTGACTTTTCAGAGACAGATGGTGAGCTAATTTGAATTTAGTAACGGTGTATTCGCTTCTATTTCTTTTTTGAGAATATCAAGCTATAATATTGGTATCTAGACAAGCTATAGAGAGGCCACTCCAGTAGTGAGGCCGAGAACTAATGTTGGTGATGTTGTGATTGTAAGCAAAGGAAGCGTAAACAAAGATAACTTAAATGGCCAAAATGAAAACAAAACAAAACAAAACAATACTACGTAGATTGACCCACCGACCCAGCAGCGACTCTGTGCTTGCACGTAAAGTTGAAAAACTTAGCAGGCTGGCTTCCGACTTGGGCCGTGGGGGGCCGTGGGGGGCCCATTGGGACTGTTCCCCTGCCTGACTCCCCTCCCAAGAAAATTTGCGGGCACTGTTGGAAGGAAATAAATCGTTGCAAATTGCATTGCAGAGCTAGCGATGACAACTCTCCAGGTGCACGGATGTATAATGTATAAAGCTAATTCTCTTAGTCCTAATCGTCAGCAAAGGGATTATCAACACTTTCGTGATCAAGACTGGTAGTGGTGGCTTCACCGATAGTGCTGTTCTTGCTATTTCCTGCAGTCCCGCTACTCGTCTTCTGTGAACTGCGTGTACCTATAGTAGTTTGCGTTTCATAAGAGGTTTGGCCACTCTGATGAAGTAGAAACTCAATGTTCTCCTCATCAGAATCACTATCGCTGTATACATCTGAACCAGAATCTGAAGACAATACTCTTTGTCTGTTGGATTCAAACGCGTTGTTGACATTTTTCGAAGAAAATGGATTGAGTTCTGTTCTTGATGGCTTGACTTGTTCTTTCTTTTCCATCAAAGCAGCATATCTTGTAGGCATAGTTTTATACTTCCTGTCCGATATATTGATGACGTTGGCATTTTCAAAATCATCGTCACTCTCCTCTTCAATAAGTTCAATTGAACCATCTTCAAAGTCATCTTCTACGATAATACTATTATTCACATTTCTTCGTCCACGTAATTCAAAGTCAATATTTAAAGGTATATGACCCGATTCAGAATCACTATTACTCTCATTATTATTCTTTTCTTTATCCTTGTATTTATCATCAAAATTATTTTCAGAATTCAATTCATATTCCTCGTAATCATTGTCAAAGTCATATTCGTCATGGTTTATATCTATTGACGTTAAATTGGCACCTTTTGTAGCAACCTTACCAACATTTATAGAAGCATTTTCAAGATCACTAAAATAAGTTTCCTTGGATATCATACTATTAGTTTTACTGTAAATAGAACCAGGTTTCCTACTCCTCCTACTCATAAAAGAGGGCGGCTTCGTAGGTCTACTAGTAACACCTGGAACATAACCAATATTCAAAACATTAGAGGCTTTGGTCAAAACAGAGTTTGTCATAGTAGATAAACTATTTTGTGATAATCTTTTTCCCTCATTATACCGAGAGTCATAATTTCTGTTTCGTCTTGTGCCCGATGTACTGGAATTATCATCAAATTGTCCTAATCCTTTCATTTCTTCCCCTATACCTGATTCAAAGTCAACATCCATCCTTTTCTTATATCTCTTAAGTAGAAAAAATATTCCGGTAATAACAATAATGAAAAACAAGCCACTTATTCCTCCTGCGATACCTCCGATTTGTGCAGATGAAAGTGTGTTTGTAGCTGATATATCATCGACAATTGGTTCGCAAAATGTGGTTGGACATTTATCACACGTCTGAGTTGACATTGAACATTGTTCATTCTTTTTACATGAAGGACATAATGGAGCTGAAGAGCAAATAACACATCCATAAGAATCTAATAGTTGATCAACGGAAGAAGATGGTTTTGGTGCAACTCCAGATGAAGTTATTGATGAATCTTTCTTTCCTCCAGATTCATTCCTTTTCCAAGCAACTGGTATAGGTTCTCTGATTTTAGTCATCTAATATTGTGTTTTGTGTTTACACTGCTGCCAACGGAAAGTATCATAAACAATACACGTTATTAAACCAATATAAACTATAAATTGAGGCGTTAGTTTTACCCCTGAAAAAAACTGGAAACTTAAAAAAAATAATTTATAACTGCTCACACTCGGAGTCGAACCGAGGATCGCTACATTACTAGTGTAGCGCCTTACCAACTTGGCCATACGAGCTGTTACACTTTACAAATGTTGTAGGCGCAACTCATAGTGAAAAGCCTGTTGCATCGACCGCCGCGGTGACTTGGCCCAGTGTGCTGCACCTTGTTGCAAGCTAGAGTTCGAACCTCCGCGTGCCATACCCAACTAAATCCAGACTAGCGCTTTTGAGCGCCCTAACCGTGATTAGAAAAGCTAAATCACAACAACCGTTACTCTGAAAAAAGTTATAACTGGTAAGTCTGTAATAGATATATAGAAAGATTAAATAGTCGTTATAGGCATGTATAAAAACATTCAAGCAGTTAAAAAAAAGACCGCTTCACATGGCTTGAAGGCAAAGTTGGTCCAACTCGACTAACTCTCCTCAGAAGATGAAAAGCCTTCTTCAAAAAATATAATCGATTGCTCATCATTGAGTCCACTTCAACATACTACCTCTATGGTCTTAACACAGGCTTATTCAACCAATCATTCTACCGGCCATGTTCCCTATGTCATCAATCATCCTCAATTAGCCCAATTCGGCATCTTATCTATGAGTGTAAGATTGCCACCTTCATTTATGAATTCATCTCTGGAAGGCCCCAGCCTAACGACTTAACTTTCCTTATATGCCCTCTAAATACTCAGTACTACAACATATTCAATCAAGCCATCAACTTTATTATCTATTGTGGCAGAACAGCCTATGCATAATCATCTAACGGAGACCCACCCCTATCTTCGACTCGGGATCAGCTCCTTATCCTACAATTTAAATTTAACTCCAGATAAACCAACTGGAAAGTGATTGGCATCGCTAAGAGTTAGTACTACAAAATGGTCCATATTGACACATATAATATCTAAATAGTCTTTATAGATCGGTATAAAACATTCAAGCTGTAAAACAAAAAAACAAGTTATTTTATATCACGTGTACGATAATTGATTCAGTTTTTGGCAAGATGTTACTGTCAAAACTCAATTCCCTTTAGGGATTTATTTGTCATATAAATTCTACTACTCTTTAAAGTACCCCTTTTGTTGAGATGAAACGCCTAGCTCATCGAGTTGACCTGAAATATCTGGCACACTCATGTGAAAAGTTTTATAACATGTGAGAATAACTATGTAGGATTCCCTATAGAGTAACAGATCATACAAATAATTATGGCACTTGATATACAGAGACAGTTGTTAAATAGAAGATATGGTATTAGACAATGCCTTCTGTGTAAGGGAAATTAGCATGTTTATAGGGATGAAGCAAAGTGTATTTCTATACGTTTTGTTAATTGCCTTCTTTCTTGCATGCAACTGTTTATGTATCTCGAAGGCCATACTTATGTGTTTGACTCTTTACTTTATACCGATTTTACACAATTCATTCTTTCTTATTGTACAAACCTTGCATTATCGATATTATAAAATCACTTGATGATCTACGCCTTTTTTCTGAACAAATGTATTGCTTGTGACAATCCCACTACCAAACCAGTTTGCACAGTTGTTGAGAAAACTTTTCCAACTTTAAAGTTAGAGTTTCAAATGGGTGTAGAATGTTGGGAGCAGAGGGCTTCCAATTCAACATTTCGACCAGCAAAAACATATAATCATTTGTATAACTTGTACATTGCTGTAAAAAGTAGTATCTAGCTCCAACAAGTGATTATTAAGGAGAGTCGCTGGATTTGATAAACATTCGACCTGGAAGGTTCATGAATCAGCATTTTGGAAATGTTTTGGTTCCGAATAAGTTTTGAAAAAGACATTACAAAGTCCAATTAACTTATGTGATTGATCAATGAAATCTCAAAAAGCTATAGTGTTGGGTAGCCTTACACAAGTTGAATGTATTATATATAATGTGAGAGTTTATTGAGGTCAAATTTCACTTCAAGGCCGAGTACTATGATCTGAACAATATTTTCAAAAGTTTGATTCTAAGAAGGTAGTTGTGTAATGCTTTATGAGGATGTGTTGAAGTTATGATTGTCATTATATAGAATTAAATAAGAAGGTGGACAACAGGTGTCGTCCACTCTTATTTGCGCTACTGACGAACCTGCTCTGCAGATTAATTTGTTAGTTCCTCTGATTATTCAATCTAAAAATCACCCACAAGTGACAAGCCTCTCCGACCTTTGTCTTAATTAGTGTTTCCTTACCTAGATCCAACTCCAGCTAGACACAGTCACAACTATTATCACAACCAACTTCCCTTGTAGAGCACAATCAGCTACATATTCTATCCAAGCATATCAAACTGAAATAGAGGTTTGTGGAATTTTAGAAGTTTTAGAAGTTTCCGAAAAGAAAACTCTCGTCGATATATTTTTCAGTTGGGAATTGATATTAGCGCAGAAAAAAAACTTTTTCATATTCTTGAGCTGAGTTGAACCAAGTGTAAACGTGGATCAATAAACCACCTCATACAGGTTCTATTCGTAGATTTGAAGATTAGTGATCGGACTTAGATGTCGTCTAGCTCGACATTGCGAATTGCCATCCTCGACTCGATTCTCGTTTAAGCATGCATTGATCGATCCTGGTCAGCTTGTCGCGGAGAAACAATAAAGTTATTCAAATTTTTAAATTCGTTGCTATTGACTCACACGACCCTTTCCTATCGAAGATTGGCATGGTGATTTGCCAATTATAAACTCCGATCTTCTAAAAATTGAAGATGTTGTGGCATGTTTTTCGATATTTTCGTTTGAAACGAAAATTTTTAATATTTACACTTCTGTTGGGACTACTGTTATTACATCTTTTATCGCTGAGATTTGATGATTCATTCTTTGACCTTTCTCGTGTAAATACAAATTTCCAAAATCCTATTACAAATGCCTTATTGCCACCTGAAATCCTGTTGATCTCGAAAGAGTCTACAAATGATTTATTACCTTCTATTGGCAGTTCCTTTTTTCGAAAGTTGTCTGCTGCTGAACTATCTAATTTGAATTGTCCATTATCACACCGTTCCACCTACAACTGCACCAAGATTGATATCACACCTGAATATTTAACGAGCAGAAAAAAGGGCCATCATTATGATCCTAGAATAACTTTAAGTGTTTATTTAAAAGAACTGAAAGAAAGATATGCGAATAATGAAGACAGTTTACCGTTTTCATGGGAAGATTGGGTTGATTTATCATATCTCAATACCTATTTAGGTGACTCAAAATTGACTTGCGAAGAATTTTATACTACTCATAAGATCACAAAATCTTCAAAAAGTGCACATAAAGGATATTATTGCGTCGACGATTCAGAGTTTTTGAAATCTGAAAAAGGAAAGTTCAAAAATCCTATGCTTTTACCAGGATTCAATTTCAAAACTAGAATAGATATGCCTTCTAACTTTATTAGCAAAACTTATAATGCCAAATCGTATTTATTATCATATGCAGAAGCACCCAAATTTATCTACTTTTTGAATGAAAATGGAACTTTCTATAAAACCAAAACTTACATGTCAAAACCAATGACCGAAAATGGTCTAATCGAAAAGTTTTTGGCAGCTGACAAAGACTCATATGATCCAGTCTTTGAGCTGAAATCCATTGATTCAAGCTTCTTATCGTCAGCTGACAAGAGTTTCAAAAACGTTTTAACAAAATCTTCTAGATTCGAGTTTGATATACCCAAATCCAAGTTTGAGTTGAATCCATTGAAACAGTTCAAAAGTTTATATGATATGAGAAAAGATCTTGAACAATATGAATCTGACTTTATCGAGTCTCTAGAGCATTCAATGAAAATGGATCCTATGGCTGTCCCAAAATATTTCAAGGAAGTGAATTTGGTTTGGCCGGCCACATATAATGGCCATAAACTTGTTGAAAATGGTGGTCACTATGATGCTAGATTTTTCTCTGGACTGATAAGTGAAACGCCAAACTCCGATTTCTGTTCACGATCTCCCTGGTATGGTTCCACAGTAGACAACGAATATTTTACACCCACAACGCGGAAGGACAGCATACTGTCACATCTTTTACATACTTTACTATCACTAACTTTCCATAATGGTTTGCTTATGTTCCCTGCTCATGGGTCTTTGCTAAGTTGGTATTTTACGGCAACAACTTTTCCATGGGATTCTGATGGCGATGTACAGATGCCAATAGCAGACTTAGCTGAGTTCTGCTTGCGCTTCAATAATTCTATGATAGTTCAAAATCCCAAATATGGCGTTTCCAAATATTTTGTTGACTGCACTAGCACACTCACACATAGAATTAAAGCCAATGGTAACAATAATATCGATGCTAGAGTCATTGATGTTGATTCTGGTCTGTTTGTTGATATCACTGGTTTGAGTGTATCTGGGGAACCACTCAGCTCACAAAATTGGGCATCTATAGCTGACTGGCTACCTAAAAGTGCTAAAAAGGAATATCCTGTGTTTGTTAGCCCCAAAACACATAGACCACCCCATTTTAGGCCAATAAATGACATCCAAAGAAATAATGTTCCAGTACGTGACCCAGATTTAGAAAAGAAAGTTTTGCATGTCCACAGAAAGTATGACGTTTATAATTGCAGGAACAGACACTACTATACACACGATCAATTGTCTCCAGTACGCTTAACAATGTTTGAAGGCGCTCCTACATTTGTGGCTGCTTCCAAAAAGTCTATCCGAGCTCAACTTGAAAGTGAGTATAAGCCAAGTTCTGTGACATCACCTGCTTGGGATCAATGGCTTTTTTCAAAATACTTGAGACTCTGGGTTAACGCAGAAGATGTTTATCACATTTTAAAAGATAATGACATTGAGATTTTCAAGAAGACAAAAAAGAGGAAAAAGAAGACACAAACACATAAAAATATAAAGGCGTCCCGAATACTCTCTGTATTTCTCAAACATGAGGCATTTGTCACTTCTGAATTGATTAAATTGTCAATTTACGATATAACGAAAGAAACAATGCTAAAATCAGAAAGAAAACTCAAGTATAATGTAATCAATCAAATATATCATGACTATGAAGCTACGAGTGTTCATTCTCGAGAAATGTACATTTTTAACTCTCAATGGGATTGGAAGACGCCTAAATTGGAGGATTATGCAACTTATGTTCCAAAAGATTGGCATGATTTAGCTTCTTGGATGCTGAAGGACCATGCTCCACCTAAACCTTCTATTTTGAATTATCTTACATGTAGTGAAAAGGAAAGAGAGAATACATATAATGAATAAATATGGTTATATTCATATATCAATTAACGAGTTTCATACACTAGGGCGCTCAAAACAACGCCACCCACAATTGTGAATATACCAAAGAGAATACCTAATAGACCAATGTCCAATCCAATCGCATTGACATCAAAGCCGAAGGTAGACAAAATTACTGCACCAGGTACTTCAATATTAAGTCCAAACTTTTTTTCTTTCAAAATCAAGCCGTTAACTTCATTTACAGCGAGGGCTTCGTAGGCATAATGGAAAACAGAAAGTTTTTCAATCCAAACCAAACCACCCGGTATAGTTTCTTTATTGATAAATAGGCCCGAGAATAGAAGTGACATAAGTAATATCAACACTGAAAGCATTGTGGCGGATCCCGAATCTCTAGTAAGAATACCAATGACTAAAACTTCCATCGATGCTGCAAGATTGAAAAGAATCATTATACCTATTGATATCCAAAACTTATAGCCTGTCATGTTCAGCCCAACTAGTGGGTATAGTATTGCCAATAAAATTACAGGTGGAAAAACTCTCAATGGTAAAACGTCACACAGTAGTTTTGAGATGTAGTAAGATATAGGATTGTAGTAATTGTTTGACCTCTCCCTTATAAAAACTGCTCTTTCATTAGCAAAAGAGTCCAATCCAGTTAATGTACTAAAACCCAAAAGTGTAAGCAAAAAGAAGAACAAACCTAATCGATTTTGGAATCCACTGATGTTATTTTCAACATCAAAGTAGAGGTAGGAGCAAAAACATCCAACGACTAAGGATAATAAATAATGTCCTAATAACAACTTTGGATTCCTGTAAAGGTTTTTAAAGGTTCGAGAGCACAAAATAGATAACTGATTGAACCAATTAGCCTTTTTCATATTACTGTCAACTTCAAAAAAAGTAGTTGCAGAGTTGATTATTTCATCATTAATAGAGGCACGAGTAGCAACTGCAACATACGAGTCTTGAAAAAAATGAGCTAAGTTCTTATCGTTAGGAGTACTGATTTTGGCAGGATGTAATGCTTTAGCCAATTCGTCTCTATGTAAGGCATAATGTCTCCATTCAGAAACATCGTCAGTGACTGAACTTGGATCACAGATATGTGAACTTGCAACATCAATTGAGGCGTCAAATTTTTCATTCGTTATATCAATCAAGTAATCAGCAATATTATATCCTGCCGGACATATGAACCCAATGCTTTCAAAGTATCTGGCACAATCTGTCAATGGTCCAGAGTAAACTAGATCACCACCAGAAAGTAAAAGAAGTTTATCAAACATTGAAACAATATTACTTCTTGGTTGATGAATTGTAAAAATGATAGTTCTATTGTATACTCTAGCCAACCTCATCAAACATTCCACAACATTGAAAGCATTGAATCCATCAAGTCCGGATGTAGGTTCATCAAGAAATAGTATTGAGGGAGAAGTGACAAGCTCACAAGCAATTGCGACCCTTCTTTTCTCACCACCAGATATTCCCCTTTCAAAATCAGAACCGATCAACATATCTTTGATATGTGAAATTTTAAGTTCTGTCAAAATTTGTAGAACCTTGGCTTGTTTCACCTCCAAAGGCATTGAGTTGGGTAATCTCAACAAGGCACTGTTTAAAACTGTTTCATAAACAGTTAATGTTGGTATCATTATATCATCTTGATTGACAAAACCGATCGAATTCTGGAAGATGTCAAATTCTTTCTTTGTTATCAATTTCTTCCCATTAACATAAATATCCCCGGAAATAAACCCACTTTTGTTTTTGCATGCCAAAATATCCAAAAGAGTAGATTTACCAGCACCTGAACTTCCCATGATTGCCATACATTCACCAGGTTTAACGGATCCAAAACTTTTATTGAGTATGGGTCTACCATCTATAGAATAGCAAATATCATCAAATGATAGTGCAGCTTGTTTATAATTCTCAAGCATAAGATTAGCAGCGTCAATAGCTGTACCACCTTCATCATCATCATCTAGTGAGACTGATTTAGAAAACAGAGGAGATGATTTAACATTTTGTATAAGAATCGCAATCACTATAGTTGATGCAAGAAGTACACTTACTATTTTAGTCAAATCGATCAACGTAAATTTCTTTTTACCGGGTATGTCGTAACCTGGAATTTCCGACTTGTGAACGCACTCAGAGGACTCACAATGTAAATTGATTTGGGGGTCACCAAAAACAGAGGAAATCAAGTCATTCATATGGGGTTCACTGAACTTACAATTCTTCAAAGCAAGGTCACAAGTGAAATCAGCGGGACCTGCAATTTCGTGAGTTAAAAAATCTGATATATCGATGGAACCGTTTTCACCACAAAGCATTCTACCTGGTAGACACATACATTGAACGTCTTCACATTTATAGTGTGTATTATTTGAGTTCAAATCGTATTGGTAATCACAGGTTGATAAATCACAATAAAAGCTCTCTTTTTGATCAATCCAAAATTGAAAATCACACGTTTCTGAAGTTTTATTACAACTGAAAGTAACTTGGGGTATTTTCCCATCAAGAATTTTCAAAATCTTTTCATTTGTAACATCACAAAGCTGATTGAACACATTGACAATTATACCAGACTTATAACAGGTACCCTTTAAACCAGGTGGAACAAATGAGTCACAAACATCATCGTTTTCACACATATTACAATTGATACCTGACCAGCCTTCATTACATTGACATGTCTCGTTGACTCCTCTTTGAGGGCGGTTTCTACCATCAGACAATCCACCACATAATGGTACCGAACAATCGTCACCACCGAAACCAGCTTTACACTCACAACGACCAGTAAATGGATTACATTGAGAAAACTGAGTGCACGGAAAGTTAGGTAAATTACAATTGAATATTGGGGGACATTTATCATCATCTTCTTTGCTATCTTTATAACTTGTTCGATCAGTTAAGTTGCCTCCACCCATTGAGCCAGCAATAGGTTCAGCATTTTCGTAAGAGGCTTGATATAGTGATAAGTAGTGATTAAATTCGTTTAATGTGCTGTCTAGCAACAGTAAATCTTTTTCGGTTGCAAGACATAACGGGAGAAAGATCAGAATAGTTAATAGGCAAACCATTGGTTGCTGAAAGGCTCTCTATGCAGTAGAAGGTTGATTGTGAATAATGAGCAGAGTAAGTACTGGGGGTCGGAAAAGACGTTTGAGTTTTATTGAGGACAGGCCCGCACCAGCCACATTATTTCTTTAATCTCACAAGAGGCTGGTGCATTCACTAGGACATCATTAATACTGTTACACTTCTATAAAATCTAGAAAAAGTCGTCTAGGTTTTTCTCATTGTCCTTATGGATGAGTTCAATCATACCCTCAGGGAATATTGGGTTGTTGTTGGTGTCTAGAACATATCTGAAGGGCATCTCCGTTGCTTCATGTTTGTTGAAACGAATTTCAGGATAGTCAATAAACTTGATTTTTTCAAATGGTGTTTGTTTCTCAAGAATGATTTGTGTTGTTCTTACTGCAGTATCAGTAGTCATCTGCAAATTACCAAGACGACGGGTTGGACATTGAAGTTTGTTTTTCAATTCACCTGTCCGATCTCTAGGAGGATGGTCACCAAGAATACCACCGAAAATGAAGTATTTAAAGTTCGATATGTCTGCCGGCTGTAGATCGATTTCTGCTCGTGGGTCAAGTAAACAAAGTTCTGATTTATCAGATGCACCTTGTGTTTCTAACAAAAATGGAACAATATCTTCAGTAGTCCATTGTAAACCAAGATCTAAAAGTGGTTTTGGAATGTCTGCCTCTGTAGTAGATGGAGGGAGAGAGACAAGAAATAAATTGTCCTTGCCGACATCTTTGATGATTCTTGAGTACTCAAGTATCACCCATTCAGTGAATCCACTTTCCATGTGTTCAATAACGTACTTCATCGCTTTGTTCTTCCCTACAACCCGTACATCTATCTGGTCTGGTGTAGAAATGGAAACTTCAATACACTTTATCCAAGCCGAGTGCAAAAGTTTTCTGGATTACGTCATCACAGATTCCATCCCAACGCGTCAAATTGGGCTTCATAAATTTATTCAGCAACACGCGTCTGGTGTGTGAAAGAAGAGAGCAAAAGGTCCTACTGACGCCAAAAAGATATCCTTTTCTGCCACATAGACACACTTTCCAGAGCCATACTTACCAATGTCAGTTGACTCCAGCAAGAAGATGAAACAGGCTTCTTTAATGTCGTTCTTTACCAAGAAGAAAGTCGAGAAACCAGCGCCACAATTGATCAAAGAAGTTTCCATGCAGGTAGATTCAATTACTCCTGACAATTCTGTTGCAGAGATTGCTGTTAAAAATAAGCTGAATACCCCTGCTAACAAAGAGAAAATTTTACAAACTCCTAAGTCTTTGAAAACTGATAACCTGAAAAAAGCGGACGCTAGCATTACACCATCGAAAATTACAATTACTACAACTTCAATCAACGATGTACCATCATCACCAGTTGCAATGAACAGGAAATCACGTAAAATCAACTACTCTGAGTTATCTGACGATGATGAGGATGATATTGTTGCTGTGACAAAGAAGAAGAGAAGAACAATTGCATGGGACGATGCAGATGATGATGACTTCCATATTGATGATGCCGTTGCAGATGAAGACGATGAAGATTTTGTTATTGATGAAAAATCACACAAAGAAGAAATGGAAGAGCTTAATGATATGTCAGTTGTTGATGAGGTTGATGAACCTATACGCAAATCACCACCACCTCGCAACAAGATATCATCAATTCTTTCTAGCAAGTCTAAAAATCAGTTTAAGACGTCATCGAACAAACTTACTCCACAGAAAAAATTTAATAAGGAAAATGAAGAGCGTTATCATTGGCTTGTGACTTTAAAAGATGCGGATGGTCATTTGGAGACGGATCCCGATTATGATCCAAGAACATTATTCATTCCACAATCTGCATGGGACAAATTTACCGCATTTGAGAAACAATACTGGTCTATCAAATCAAAAATGTGGGATACAGTAGTTTTCTTTAAGAAAGGTAAATTCTTTGAGTTATACGAAAAAGACGCAGACATTGCTCACTCTAAATTTGATTTAAAACTGGCTGGTACAGGTAGAGCCAACATGAGATTAGCGGGGGTCCCTGAAATGTCATTTGATTATTGGGCAAAAAGATTTATTGATGCAGGTTACAAAGTTGCTAAAGTTGATCAGAAAGAATCCATGTTAGCAAAGGAAATCAGAGAAAAACAAGGTGATTCGAAGAGTGACAAAGAATCAAAGGTAATTCAAAGAGAGTTGGCTTACATCTTAACATGCGGTACATTGATCGATGAAAATTTACTAAATGATGAGAGTAGCAAGTACTGTCTTGCACTTAAGGAACATATTGATTATGCAAATAATATAAAAACTTTTGGTGTTTGTTTTGTTGATGTTTCAACAGGTAGTTTCCAGATCTTGGAATTTAATGATGATTTTGAATGCTCTAAACTTGAAACTCTTTTATCACAAATCAATCCAATGGAAGTTCTGATTCCAAAGAACGAACTTGATTCACATACTCTTCGAATTTTGAAGTTCAACTCTCATCCAAATGCATCCTTTAATTTTATTAAACCTGAGACAGAGTTTTGGGATCACGAGAAAACCATTGACGAGCTTTCATCCTTTACAACAGAGCACGACCTGAAAACTCCAGATATTCTCAATAGCTACTATAAAAATGAGCGGTTCAATGCGTTATCTGCATTTGGTGGTGTGTTCTGGTACTTAAGATCTTTGAAGCTAGATGCCAGCATTATATCGATGGGTAACTTCAAGGAGTACGATCCATTCAATAAGGCTCTTCTGAACTCATCAATGAGACTTGATGGTGTCACATTGCAAAATCTTGAAATTTTCAACAACTCTTTTGATCAATCAGATCGTGGTACTTTATTCAAGGTCCTAAATAAGGGTGTCACACCTTTTGGTAAACGGATGTTCAAGAGTTGGGTGATCCATCCTCTTCTGAATAAGGATGCAATTGAAGATAGACTTGATTCTGTGGAATCATTACTCAACGATAGTGATAACAAGTATTTATTAGAGTCCAAGTTGAAGAAACTTTGTGATGTGGAGCGAATGCTAACACGGATTCATTCTAAGACACTCAAACCAAAGGATTTTGTTCGTGTTATTGAAAGTTTTGAAGTTATTTGGGACTTGATCAACGCTTTGAGTGCTAATGTAGACAATTTGCGCGGTTTACTAAAGTCAATTGTTGTGGAATTCCCCTTACTGGAACTTGAAGAGTTGCTGGAGAACTGGAACGGGAAATTTGACAAGTCGTTGGCAATTAATGAGGGTCTTATTGTTCCAAACGAAGGGGTTGATGAAGAATTCGACGAGAGCAACAATAAAATCACTACATTAGAGAAGAAACTCGAAGATCTTTTGAGTGAATACAGAAGCGAGTATCGGTCATCAGAAATCGTGTACAAAGATAGCGGTAAGGAAATTTATTTGATTGAAGTTCCAATGAAGATCGTTAGCAAGATTCCACGTGATTGGCAGCAAATGGCTGCTACTGCCAAATGCAAAAGGTATTGGTCCCCTGAGGTGAAAACTTTGGTGAAGGAGTTGATGGAGGTGAAGGAGCTGCATAAAATGATTTGCATGAACCTGAAGGATAAAATTTACGCCAATTTTGACAAGAGTTACGAGAAGTGTATGAAAATTGTGCACAGCGTAGCCAAAATGGATTGTGTGCTTTCCCTTGCCAGAGCTTCAGAGGCTCTTGGCTTCCCAATGTGTCGACCAGAGATTGTGGATAGTGAATTTTCGTTCATTGATTTTAAGCAGTTACGTCATCCATGTTTCTTACCAGGATCAGGGATCCTTCGCACAAAAGACTTCATTCCGAATGATATTGCACTTGGACTTGATAATAAAAATCGAATTGGATTATTAACAGGTGCAAATGCAGCTGGTAAGTCGACATTATTGAGAATGTCATGTGTTGCTACAATAATGGCACAAATAGGTTGTTTCCTTCCAGCTGAATCTGCTCGACTTACACCAATTGATGCAATCATGACTCGACTTGGAGCAAATGATAATATAATGCAGGGCAAATCTACTTTCTATGTAGAACTATTAGAGACAAAAAAGATGTTAGACAATGCGACGCCAAAATCTCTTGTTGTTCTCGATGAGTTAGGTCGTGGTGGTTCTTCAAGTGACGGTTTTGCGATTGCTGAGGCAGTTTTGCATCATTTTGCAACACATATACAATCACTTGGATTTTTCGCAACACATTATGCTAGCCTTGGTGATGCGTTTGTACATCACAGACAGGTTGTTCCATTACGCATGGCAATTCTCGCAGATGCTGCATCTAAAAAACTCACCTTTCTTTACACACTTGAACATGGGAAGTCTCATGGATCTTTTGGAATGCATGTGGCATCTATGTGTGGTATTCCTGAGAAAATAGTAGAGAGAGCGACTGTTGCTGCAGAAAGATGGGAGAAAGAATCTCGAAAAGGTTTAAATCATTCTACCACTGTTGACGGCAATCCAATTCCACTTGGTATTGAAAGTGACTGGAGCTGGTGGTCACAAGGTAAAAAAATTGCATCGTTTGGTCCAAGTTACGAAAAGGAGACCCTACGAAGTGTCTTTGAGATGATTGAAAATTTGTAGAAATATAATATGTAAAGAATGAATGCATTCACGTGATTTGTAAAAGTATCAGCATGAAACGCGTTTAAAAGTTTGATGAAAGCGAGTAGATAACATATTGAGGAGGAGTAGAATATGCAGACAAAACCTGAACCAGGGTCAGAAACTGGATCAGAAATTGATAGCAGCGATGAAAGTGTTTATGATAGTGGTGCAAATAGCCCCTTTCGACGATATGTGAGCTCTCAAGGGCGAAGAATACGTGCGAGCGAGAGTATGAGCGAAGGCGAAGGCGAACAGGGTGGTGAACCTAAGAAAACACTTGATTTTAGTAGAGCAAAGAGAGTAAAGACAGATAACCGTATCTCTTGGCTTGAAAAAAGTGCTCCCCTCACTGTAAAGGAGCTTGGAGTTCATACACGTAAAGTTACAGATTTACGACTGGCTCTTAGTAAGCTGATCAATGGACAATGCGAACGTCGCATGGTTGTTGTGAGTGGTCCTAGTGGCAGTGGGAAGAGTACTGCTTCTAAATTGATTGTAAGGGAATTGATGCAACAGAAGGCAAAGAAGTGGGCTAATAATGCTAGTGTATCCGCCCTTGAAAGCACTGTGATAGAGGGTGATCAATACATTGTGGAGTTCAGCATTTCAAGTGATTCTCATGTTGGAAATTCATCGACAAAGTATTTTGGTGAATTTATGGACCAATGCAAGCTACTTACAGGCGTTAACGAGAAATGTGTTATTATTGAAGAGCTACCGAATTTGTTCCATACGGAGACGCATCGTGAGTTTCAGCGTGTTCTCAATGAATGGCTTTGTACTGATTTACTGATAAATTTACCTCCAATTGTGCTTATAGTGAGTGAGTTTGATATTGCTATAGAGAATGAATGGCGAGGGCGAGCTGCATTTACGATAGATAATTTTGTGAAAGTTGAGACAGTACTTGGAAGAGCCATAATGAGTTTAGAGAATGTGCTATGGGAACGTGTTCGGTTTAATCGTGTAGCTCCAACAATAATGAAGAAGGCACTACAACGTGTGCTTAATTTGGAAGGAGTATCTAATGACCAAAGTGATGTGCGTGAAACTTTGGAATATTTGAGCTCTTTTGGTGACCTACGTAATGGAATAAACGAGCTAGAATTTTGGTATAGATTTAAGCGTGGAAGTGATAAAGATGGTGTTGGCGAAGGGCGAGAAAGTGGAAGAGAGATGTTTCATGCTATGGGAAAAATAATCTATGGTACTAAACATGAGGATATGGAAGTTGCTGAATTTTGTAAACGTTTCAATGTGAAGGGGAGGAGGATAGGTAGTATTGATATCGATATGGCAACAGCGGCGAATGTAAGCGTTGATATTGGTAATGGAATTACTTCATTTAATTTGAGTTGTTTAGAGAATTATGGTGTACTTGGAAATTCAGTAGATGAAAAAGTTTATGAGGTACTGGATGTGTTTGGTCAAATAGATGTGATGCTTGGACGTAGTGGGAGTTTTTTCTGGAATCAGTTTATTGAGAATGTTTCATTTTACAGTTGTTATGGTATGCGAGTAGCATGCAGGAAGGCCGTAAAGAGTAGGGAAGTTAGTAATAAAAAGCTCGTTTTTTCAAGGGATTCGAAGTTACAGCGTAAGTTACGTTCAACAAAACATGAGATAGATGAGTTTACCACACGGAGGCGATCACGTCTATTAGCAAATGGTAATTATGCCAATTTGAGTGGAATTGAATGTGCAATTGTGGATGGGTACTATATTGAAGCTATAATGGGTAGTTTCAAGGCAAAACAACGAATCTATGAAAGAACTGGTAAAGTTACAAATGATAATCGATTACGTGTTGGAGGAAAATTTACGAATTTGATAGTTGCTGAGGAGAAGATTGATATTGATGATGAAAGTGAGGAAGGTTTAGTTGATGTGAACGCTAGAGCATTTGAAGATGCATTTTTTTCAGAAGTTGAAAATTTGGAAAGCGAGGATGAGTTTGAATCTGATCCTATTGAGAATAGCGATGATTCAGATGAATTTAGTGATGAATCGATTGAAGGGGAATTATTAAAATTGTAGCGATATAAAAGGTTTAAATTTAATATTATTTTGAAGCATTAGCTTCTTCGAGTGCGTGTTCAAAGAAAGCATCATCTTCACTGAGGTTTTCCTTAATAATATCCAAGCCACCCTGGAAAACACCGCCGATATATAATTGTGGGAAGGTTGGCCAGTCAGAAAATGCCTTTAATCCTTGTCTAACTGAATCATCTTTAAGTATATCAAAGAAACCAAAACGTACTTGATGTTCTCTAAGTATAGCAACCATTTGTCTTGAGAAACCACATTGTGGAGCTGATGGAGTACCTTTCATGAAAAGCATGATTGGAGCAGCAGTTGTTAATTTTTCCAGTCTTGCCCTTAATTGTTCAGGAGTTTCCTCTGAAGGGACGTTGACAGATGTTGGAGATTGTTGTTGAATTTGTTGCGGCTGTTGTTGCACTGGTTTAGGATCAGTTTGAGGTTGTTCAGTAAACTGATTTAAAGCATTGACAAATTCTTTTGGATCAGCACCAGCTAATTCTTTTAAGATTGTACCGTTTTTAACGATTACAAAGTAAGGTACAGCTGTGACATCAAAAAGGTCTGAAATTTCAGGGAATGAATCTGCATTAATTACTAGGAATGTAACGGAACTGTATTCTGGGGAATCTGCAAGAGTTGAAATAACTTTATTAATTTGAATACAAGGTGAAGCCCAAGCTGTATGAAAATAAAGAGCTATTAATTTGTCCTTGATTGAAGTTAATTCAGAAAACTGATCTTTGCTTGTAATTTCAATGAGAGGCATAGTTTGTTATGAGTGAAAGAAGAAGGAAAGAAAGTATAATTTCAGCTGAAAATTAGTTTAGACAAGTTAAGTACTAAGTTATGTCAGCACACACACTTTGAGTGTGAGTGTGAGTGCGTGAATACTCGATTTGGCAAGTGTGACAATTGGTCTCAATCTGATTGGCTCGGCGCGAATTACCCTATTGAGTTGTCTGTCCGGTATCTCCAGAGACTGTTGGGAAATAGATAAGAAGAGAGTGTAAGATATATAAAAGGGTAGGAGGATATAATCATTGATTGATCAAATTGAACCGATACTAATAGACAATGAAGGTACTTACATGGGAACAGGTTGGATTACCTGTAGCATCACCAGTTCTTGAAGCATGCACAATTACAAATGCAGGATTAGTTTATACATCAGGATGTGTTGGAGTTACAAATGAAGGAATTGTAGTTGAAGGTGTTGAAGGACAAACTGAAGCAGTTATTGAAAATTTAAGACAAATTTTGAAAGCAGCAGGTACAAGCCTTGATAAAGTTGTTAAAGCATTAGTTTTCGTTGCACATCAAGAGGATATACCAATTGTTAATGCAGTTTATGCTAAACATTTTACCAATAAACCACCACGTTCATGTGTTGTTGCACAATTAGCAGGTGATCAATTTAAAGTTGAAATTGAAGTTGTTGCTGAGATTTAGTGGCGGTTGAGAAATTGTGCAGTTATTTATTACCACTTATAGTGGTGGGGTTATTACTATATAGCGTTGTATCACATTCAGTATACTAATTGGTCAGTAATTTCCTTAATATGGTACTAGCTCACTAGCTCACTAAGTTGTTATGCACCATAGTTAGCTACTAGTTTCAATTGTTATTTCCATCCTTAGTATACATAATTGATGTTGTTATATGACACAATTTTTAGAAGGTACTTAGTGAATTATTACAATACAGATTGAAATATGTCAGAAATTGCCCTCTTATTGCTAAAATCGGGAAATTGACTGCTGGTTTACTGAATACGGGAAGATTAGAAGGTAATAACTCAGATTTTAATTGGAAAACATGAATCTACCTTTTAAAGTTCAAATTGTATGTAGTAGTTCCGTACCAAATTAGGAATTTTAAATGAAGAAAAAATTGAGTTACAGTTTAATGGAAAGATTCAAACCAAAATCAAGCTGATTCACTTTAAGCAAAGTGGAAAAGATAATAGGGTGACATTTAAAAGTTGAGAAAATCGTTGCCGCGTTTGAAAGTTCCTAATCTTTATGGAAGCATAATCTGTGAGCCTTTGTTTTGTTAAACTTGCACTCTTCTTTATATCTGTAACTAAATGAAGGAGATTAATAAGAACTGGTATAAAACAGTTAATATATTGTGTGATTACAATTCAAAGGAAGCTGTTGTTGATTATTATGCAAATAAAAACGAGATTATCCAGTAAGTAAAAATTGAATACAACAAGATGTACTTATACTAACAAAAACAGGCAATACAAAATTTTTTTCCTCCAATTCAGGGAGTTATCATATTATTTTCCTATTCAAGATATTAACCTTTCTCTTTATAGGTCAAATATCAATTATTATTTGAGGATATGTAAACTTATCATACAAGCGGTTCATTATGGTATTCTTGAAGAAATGTCTCAAAATCAAATTATGACAATGAATGTCTACTTATTAAAGAAACTTGTGTATTTTGATGGTGTTGAATCTGATTTACTTGAAAAATTAGGTGTGAAATGGACCAAAATAGCAATTAATCTTGTTACAGAGGAACCCGATCTAATTGCAAAGAAACAAAGAGACGGAAAGTAATTTGGAATCATTATTATCAATTCAATTTGCTATATAATTTCTGTGTGTAGCTATTATAGAAGTTTAATCAAACTTTTGAAGGTATCAAAGAAAGTACATTCAAATGATAATTAAATGAGACTTTTACTGTTATTCAGCCAAAATTTCAGATTAAAGCAAATTTTAATTATTAGGAGATCATCAGTATGAGAGATCAAAAAGTTTTATCTTACTATCTCCATCATACTATAATTTGTCTTAAACTACTAGTTCTTGTATAAAACTATGTCTTAGTTCGCTTAATGCTAAATTTAATTGTTATTACCATTACTAATATACACGATTGTTATTGTTATTGTTATATTACACATCTTTTAGGAAGTACCATTAATGAGGTATTACTAGTGAGCTATTATTAATTTGTGATAATAGTTGTAGTTTCTCACTATCTCATTTTCTCACTATCTCACTATGATGCTATGCACCGTAGTTTTGTTAGTTTTGTTACTTTTCCTCCCTTGGTACGATATCAATTAAGAAATCAAACATATCAGATTTTTGTAAAGCAGCAGCTATATCAGATTTTTGTAAAGTTCTCCTTTTATTTTCTTCAGCATGAATCCAAGCTCTCATTGTTAATTCAGTTATAAAGATATCACAACCTTTTGCGAATAAAATTGGTGCTTCAGCTGAAATCATTTTAACTTCTTCATCAGTTTTCATTACTTTTTTAATTCTAGCTAATGGTAATTGATGATTTTTAAAATCATGTTCATCACGTTCAATTGAATCAATTGTATTTTGCCAATATTGCATCATATAATTTTTATATTTACCTGATAAACCTTGACCAACATTAGCAAAAGCACCAGCTGGTGATTGATCATCATCATCATCATCCTCATCCTCATCTTCATCATTATCATCATCATCATCCTCATCATCCTCATCATCATCATCGTTTTCCTCCTCCTCCTCCTCATCATCATCTTCTTCCTCATCATTGTGATTATCATTAACATCATTAATATTATTAACATCATCTTCAATTTCTTCCATTTCCTCTCCTCTTTCATCTTCTTCACCACCCCCATTACCATTATCAATATTTTTAACAACATTATTACTATTATTATCATTATTATTAATATTATTATTATTATTATTATTATTATTATTATCATTATTATTATCATTATTTTCAACAACATTATTTATCAAATTTGGAACTTCTATATTATTATTGATAGCAGTTGTATTATTATTATTATTATTATTATTATTATTATTATTATTATTAATATTATTCCCTCCATCATCTAATTGAAGCATATTTTGATATTGTTGTTGCATTTGATATTGTTGTAATTGATGTAATTGTTGTTGATGTAATTGATGTTGATGTAATTGTTGTTGTTGTAATTGATGTTGTAATTGATATTGTTGTACTTCATCTAAAGGTAAATTCATACCTATATTCATACCAATATTTAAGGGTATATTATTCATATTATTTATGTTGTTCATGTTGTTCATGTTGTTCATGTTGTTTATATTATTGATATTATTAATATTATTCATATTAATATTATTAATATTCATATTTGACATATTCATATTTGACATATTGATATTATTGATATTACTGATGTTATTAATGTTACTCATATTATTGATATTATTGATATTATTCATATTATTCATATTTATATCTATATTAATATCATCTATTGTGGAGATGTCGGACATAAAAGGTCTTGATTGTTTTGAATTTAAATTAGTTGAAGTAATTAAAGGTTGATTATTAGGGATAATATTTGTATCATTATTATCATTTTTATTAATAATAGTTTTATTAGTATTATTAGTATTATTAGTTTCTGACATTATTGAGTGAATAATTTGAAAAATTGATAATATTAAATCGAAAAGGGTACAGAGTTAAAATCGAGTAAATTACGGAAGTTTGCATGCTGCTGCTGCTGCCATGCACATTAAATTTTAGTCGTCCAGATTTATCGCGCATTAATTCGAGCTAGCCTCTATCTACTAGGTAATATAAATTGGCAATTATTGTGTTCTTCTCCTAATCAAATTGAAATGCAAGCCTTTGCACAGTTTAAAAGCGACAAAGAAGAGAATGATAGGGAGAATTATAGTGATATAGATAGTAGAAGAGACTATAACTATATGAATACAGCTACATATGTTGAACCTGAAGACTTTGTTGAAGTTGAAGTTGGGGAGGGGGTGAGCAGACGCGGTGAAGACGGGGAGGTGTACGTTGAATACGAGATTGTCTGTCGCACGAACATACCGGCGTTAGTGGGGAATAAAAGGAAAACGACGTTGGCGTCGACGTCTGCGTCGGAGTCGACGTCGGAGTCTGCGTCACGTGTCCACACGTCACGTGTGTTCCGGCGCTACAGAGATTTTGTCGCGCTTGCCCATGCAATCAGCACCGGTGGGGCCAATGGGGCCAATGGGGCCAACCCTCCCACTAACTCTGCCACCACCGCGCACCGCCGTCCGCGGCCGCAGTTGCCGCCTCTCCCGCCGAGCGGTCTGCGTGCGTGGGCTCAGTCGTTGAGGGAGCGCGACGTGTTTTTGAGGGAGCGACGCGTCGGTCTCGAGAGATTCCTCCAAGCGGCCCTTTCGCACCCGCTCGTGCAGACCGTCCCGGAGCTTCGCGGGTTTCTCGGCCTGTAGCAGTAAGGGGGGGAGGGGAAGGGGTGGAGACATGGAGGGGGTGACAGTGGGGGTGACAGCGGGGGTGATATTGTTCCTTCCCACCACGCCACCCCCGGGATATCGCACTCCGACACTTTTCTCAACACATTTCAATCCTGACAACAACCATTAACACTAAAATTTCTATAAAAGACCACTGCTTTTTCTTTAAATTTACGCTTAATTGTATACCGCTTATTTTTTTTTTATTAATAATTCTCAATTCTCAATCCTCAATTATCAATAATGTCTGAAACTATCCCAACTGAACAAAAAGCTTGTATTTTTTATGAAAATAATGGTCCAATTGAATATAAAACAATCCCTGTACCAAAACCAAAAGCTAATGAAATTTTAGTTAAAGTTTTATATTCTGGTGTTTGTCATACTGATTTACATGCTTGGAAAGGTGATTGGCCATTAGCAACTAAATTACCTTTAGTTGGTGGCCATGAAGGTGCTGGTGTTGTTGTTGCACTTGGTGAAAATGTTAAATCTTTTAAAATTGGTGATTATGCTGGTATTAAATGGTTAAATGGTTCTTGTCTTGGTTGTGAATTTTGTATTCAAGGTGCTGAACCAAATTGTCCTCAAGCTGATTTATCCGGTTATACTCATGATGGTTCTTTCCAACAATATGCAACTGCTGATGCAATTCAAGCAGCTCATATACCAAAAAATGCTGATTTAGCTGGTATTGCTCCAATTTTATGTGCTGGTGTTACTGTTTATAAAGCTTTAAAAACTGCTGATCTAAGAGCTGGTGAATGGGTTGCTATTTCTGGTGCTGCTGGTGGTTTAGGTACTTTAGCAATTCAATATGCAAAGGCAATGGGTTTAAGAGTTTTAGCAATTGATGGTGGTGAAGAAAAGGGTAAACTTTGTAAAGATTTAGGTGCTGAAGTTTTCATTGATTTTACAATTTCAAAAGATATTGTTAAAGATATTCAAGATGCAACAAATGGTGGTCCTCATGGTGCAATTAATGTTTCAGTTTCTGAAAAGGCAATTGCTCAATCTTGTGATTATGTTAGAACTTTAGGTAAAGTTGTACTTGTTGGTTTACCTGCTGGTGCTAAAGTTTCAACTGGTGTTTTCGAAGCTGTTGTTAAATCAATTGAAATTAAAGGTTCTTATGTTGGTAATAGACAAGATACTGCTGAAGCAATCGATTTTTATACAAGAGGTTTGGTTAAATCTCCATTTAAAATTGTTGGTTTATCTCAATTACCTGAAGTTTTCGAATTAATGGAACAAGGTAAAATTTTAGGTAGATATGTCTTGGATACTAGTAAGTAATCAACAATATTCGCTAACGCTCATATTGTTGATTATTGTAAGTACCTCTCAATCAATATCTCACAGAGTATGCTGTGCATGACTCTTATAACTTACAATTTATACTATTTATATTAATGTTTAGTAATGATATGATATACGAATTAGCTACGATCAATATGTACCGTTGGCGATTATTATCAGTATGTAGAGGAAAAGGTTAAAAGGTTAAATCTGTTACCTCTATGTATTCCAATTATATTGCTTTTGATCATTGATTATGTATTGAGTTACACTTATTTAATACCACTTTTAGCTTAAATCTACTATTCATCTATATTGGTCACAATAATATGCAGATCTCATCAAGTAACCTTATTCAGAAAAATCTTTTCAGCTTTATTTCCAACAAACGTGAACTATATAGTGATAAATCAAACAAATACATCTATTATTACAAATTTTCCCAAGACTAGAATCTTTCAGGATCTAGTTTTCTGATCTAACATAGACCCTAATGGTATAACCTACCCTGAATCAATAAATTTTGGGAAAATATCATTATATCCGACTTATCTCCACATGTGATTCTTTAGCTTAACATTTCTTTTGGTAAAGTCCGCAATCACAATTTTGAATTTGCGGGGATATGCCACAGAGTAAAGTGAGTATAAGGTAAGGTAATAATCGGTATGTGGACTTAGAGTAATCAATCAAATTGATGGGTAGCATGTAACGGAGCTGTTTGAAGATTAACTCCCTGAATTTTGAGTTGATTTAGAATATCATTACTTACATTAAATTCTATAAAAGCATGCTACAATTCTTCAATTTCAGATGTGAAGTACCAACTATTCTTTTTAGTCTGTTAATACAAAATAAAAGATACCACTTAAAATGTCTGCAATTAAAACTATTAAAGCAATCGGAGTTCATGACTTCAACAACTGGCTTGATGTCAAAGAATTTACTTATGAACCACAAGCAATGAGACCATATGATGTTGATATTAAAATTGTTGCTTGCGGTATTTGCGCAGCAGATACTCATACTGCTCAAGGTGATTGGGGTATGAAATATTCTCCAGTTTGTGTTGGTCATGAAATTGTTGGTCATATTGTTGCAATGGGTCCTGAATCTCGTTTTAAAATTGGTGATAGAGTTGGAGTTGGTGCTCAATGTGATTGTTGTCATGAATGTACAAGATGTAAGGATGATCACCAAAATAATTGTAGAAAAGCTGTGACAACTTATTTTGGCGTTTACCCATCAGGCGAAGTTACTCAAGGTGGTTATGCTTCCCATATTAGAGTGAATTCAGAATTTGTGTTCAAGATTCCTGATAACATGGAATCTATTCACGTTGCACCACTCTTATGTGGTGGTATTACTGCGTTTAGACCAATGCTTACTGCTAACGTTAAGAAAGGTACAAAGGTCGGTATTTCAGGTATTGGAGGTATTGGTCATATGGCTATTTTATTTGCCAAAGCTTTAGGAGCAGAAGTCACAGCAATTTCCCGAAATGGCAAAAAGAGAGAACTTGCAAAAGAATTAGGTGCTGACCATTATATTGCATTGGATGAAGAAAATCTCTCAGAAAAGTATGAAGATTCATTTGATTTGATTGTTAATACTGCTTCATCTTTTAATGGTAATCCAGTGAGTGGAGCTTTGAGTTTACTCAAACCATATGGCCAAATGATCTTTGTTACTGCACCCCCATTGTCTGAAACACTTGAACTAATTCCTTTCCAAATGTTGTTAAACAATATCTCCATTGGTGGTTCGGCAATTGGTTCACCTAAGGATATCGAATATATGTTAAAGGTTGCATCTGAAAATAATATTAAACCATGGATTGAAACCATTGATATTTCAGAAGAAAATGTTTCAAAGGCATGGGAGAGAATGGACAAAGGTGATGTACGCTTTAGATTTGTTCTTACAGGTTATGACAAATACTTTAAGTAGTTTCCCAATATTTGATTGATGCCTTTTATTTTTTTTGTTTGAATTTCAAAAATATACATAAAATCACTTTTTACATAAAATCTTTAGTGTTAATGTTATTTTAAAACTTTTGTAACAATTTGGTGTGGACTATTAACTAATTCTGGTTATGATAGCAAATCTACATTTTCACTATATAATTTTGTGAGTATTAATATTGCAAGATGGAAGCCAGAGAGACTATGCATGTCAGAAAAATAATCTATATTCTCTTCATCACTTCTCTTTAACCACACCGTTCACAAAACACTGCTAATGCCATGAAACAGGGAAGCAAATCTAGGATCATTAACTAGCCTCAGCTCAACGAGCCATCAATTTATAAATTTCCTCGATCGAGGTCCAGTATATTATCCACATTTGCCAATTCGCCAACTGCCGATCCCTATCAATACGCCTTTCTTCCACCAATGGTCCAACTATCATCAACAGACAATACCAAGCTTGAGTTTGCCAAACTCAATGACCCAAATGACACTCCACTAATCTCAGCATACAAACATTTTTTTCGATACGCATCACCAAACCTCTTCATTTGGGGTCCATTAGCTCCAGCTCACGATGCATTGATAGCTCGCTCAACTCTTGCTCGTATTCAAATAGCTTTAGGAATTGTACTAATTGGTGGTTCAATACGTCGATTCCCTAAATACATACCCACTTGGCGTCGCAGATTTACTCGTACAACTTCTTTCCTTGGTGGCGCAACTTTACTTGTTTCTGCACTGCGTGAAGTTTCTTATGCTCAAAACCCAAATTCTAACCCATTATACGTTGAGATTCAACTTGCAAGAGAATTATCACTACTTGATCCCGCAAATGAGGGTAAAATCAATCGTGGTTCCTATTGGTTTGGACCAAATAATTTTATGCCAATGAATAATGAACAATATTGGCGTATGGTTTACTCAATGGAAGTTAACGAAATTATGGCTGATCAATATCTAGAATCACCACTTATAACAACTTTCAAAAAA